>JAOTNS010003832.1:0-181020 GCA_028476615.1 Culter alburnus | reverse complement strand
AATTGCCTATCGCGCTATGAAGATGACACCCAGATTTACCTAGCCCTATCACCTAAGGACTACAGCCCCATTGACTCCCTGTGCCAATGCATTGATGAAATTAAAATTGGATGTGCCTAAACTTCCTTCAGTTAAACAAAGACAAAACTGAAGTCATTGTGTTTGGAAACAAAGATGAAGTTCTCAAAGTAAACATGTACCTTCACTCTAGGGGTCAAACAACTAAAAATCAAGTCAGGAATCTTGGTGTGATTTTGGGGTAAGTTTCAGTAGCCATGTAAAGACAGTAACTAAATCAGCATATTATCATCTCAAAAATATTGCAAGAATTAGATGCTTTGTCTCCAGTCAAGACTTAGAGAAACTTGTTCATGCTTTCATCACCAGCAGGGTGGATTATTGTTATGGGCTCCTCACTGGCCCTCCCAAAAAGACCATAAGACAGCTGCAGCTCGTACAGAACACTGCTGCCAGGATTCTGAGCAGAACCAGAAAACATGAACACATCACACCAGTCCTCATGTCCTTGCACTGGCTACCAGTTGCATTTAGAATTGATTTTAAAGTGCTGTTACTTGTTTATAAATCACTCAGTGACCTAGGACCTCAGTACATTGCAGATATGCTCATAGAATATAAACCGAACAGATCACTCAGATCATCAGGATCAAGTCATTTAGAAATACCAAGGTTTCACTCAAAGCAAGGAGAGTCTGCTTTTAGCTGTTACGCCAGTCGCAGCTGGAACCAGCTTCCAGAAGAGATCAGGTGTGCTCCAACAGTAGCCACATTCAAATCCAAACTCAAAACACATCTTTTTATCTATGCATTTGCTGATTGAGCACTATGCTATGTCCGAACTGTTTGCATTTTATTTTATACATATTATCATTTTATTCTTTTAATCCCTTGTCCTGTTTTTATTTCATTTTTAATGTATTTTATATATTTTATGTATCATCTTGTTATCTCTGACTTTTAATGCATTTTAAATATTGCTATATGGTTGAAAGAGCTGGGAGAATTAGGAAGAAAGCATTTGTGAAAATTTGGTAAATTTGGATAAGGGGACAAACCATGGGGTTTATCAGTTTGAAGTGCCTTAACAGGTAGCAGTCCTGTCGTGTGAGGAAGATCCATTTAGATCTGCTCTCATGGATAGATCCGTTTAGATCCACTCTGACGGACAACAACAAGAACAACAAGAACAACAAAAAACTCCCTAAGACTTCCTAGCTCATCCATCCAGATAGCAAAATTCTCAGTTTTTACTGTTATTTCTATTCCTTATGTTCTATTTTTATTATTCATCTTTATGTAAAGCACTTTGAATTACCATTGTGTATGAAATGTGCTATACAAATAAAATTGCCTTGTCTTGCATGCTGATGTTGGCGGATGCAGGTTAATTACAGATTCTTCCATGATCTCTTGATCTCAGTGTGGAGATCAGGAAGGAATGGAGAGCTCACAGAAGCTGAGGGGTTATGGCTGTGTTGTTATGCATGGCACTTTTAAGGGGCATGGCCAGGAACGAGGGCAGAACAATCAAAAGTTGATGGTTACATGGCTAGAGAATGACTGTGTTCGGGTCTGTCTACAAAATAATACAACCTAAAACAATGGCCGGAAAAAAAACGTTGGTGTTTCCATTCTTACACAAGTGGTCTCTACACTAAGGTGCTCTCATGACAGCTGACGGCTACGTGATGCGCGCTCCATAACACCCAACTCTTCATACACGGGGCAGAGTGGCTGCAGGCCATCTCTTGCTCTTGCTCTTTTCTGCAAAGAAGAACTTTCTTTATTAAAATAGCTTAGAGAAAATGCTGCTACCAGATGAGATTCTGAAATTAATGGACAATTGAAAGAGATGGTTTCAGAATTTATGAAGAATTGATGAATGCGGATCTCTGAGTGTTTCATTTCCAAATGGCTTCTGAGACAGCTGCCTCGCTATAAACAAAAGCAACTGGACTGTGCAACAAGTGAATGTAATAACTGAGACAAATCAGACACAGTTATTTGTTATATTCAACAAATAATGTATAAAACTCTGTCTGGGGTCTGTCCCCATTCCTCATCCCCAGAGAAGAGACTGGAGCTGGGTTTTTATTGCCCAAAACTATGTGGCCACGTGGAAAAGCAGAGACAAAAGAGACCCATAGTAACCCTCAAAACAGACTTTCCTACATTAATTTATAGACAGGCTGTTCTATAAATGAACATGCATATCCATAGGACATGGCAACCATTATTACTGTTTGCGTATTGTATTGTATTCAGTATTGTTATGCATATTTTATAAGAACTAATGGTTAACGTAAACTCACCTATACCAAGTTTGGTGTTTACGAGCTTGTATTCTGAAGATTTAAATGATTGTGCATATGATATATTGATACTTGTGCAACATATCAGTATTACAAGAATCTTTAAAGGTTTCTTTAAAAACAACTCGTATGTAATGTGAGTATATATATGTAATATATATAACAGAAGCTCATCGACCACACTAAAGACACATTGAGAAGAACAGTTGGAGACCCATAAGAAAAATGACATGGCAAAACAAACAAATGTTAATGGTGTTGTGTAATATTTGAATCTAGCTGTTGTACTTGCTGTATGTTCCAAATAATACAGCTCCTGATGGATCATTCCCTGAGGCAATAAAGAAACTGAATAATAAAGGAAGAAATCACTGAAAATACAGGAGAACTAGTTTGACAACATATTTGAATCATGGGGTAAATGACTCAAATAAAGTAGGAATAATAATAGCTGTAGTAGTTGTTTTTTTGCTGTTCTGTTGTGTTCCTCGGATCAATGATGGTCAATGCAGCAGCTGATCAGATGATCAACGTTTCTGTGAGGAGATCTGGAGCTGATGCACCAATTTTACTTTTTATTTTCAGATTTATTGTGTTTTTGATAGTAAGGGAGTCGGTATGCTCATTATATATATTTCTTTTCTTCTAAAACGAGTTAGCATAATTAGAATTGGGGTAGAGTAGGCAGGAAGTTACAGGGTTATTATATTATTTATCCTAAAGAACATGAGGTACCTCTGGCTACACAGGAGCACCACTAGATAGCGCTCCAGGCTACCGGAAGCGTCTGGAGTTCGTCTGGCACCGTGGGAGAATCAGTGCATCAGAATTGATATCCTTAAGCATCCTATATTAACTATAATGAGTTTAATCACTCATGTATTCTACATAACCATGACAACCATGGGCAAGGCTAAGACATCCCACAAACATGCTTTAACACAAACTACTGAATGGCTTTTGATTTTGTTGACTAATTATTATAAAAGCCAGATGTGTTTGAGAGCATCTTGTGGCCCACGATGAGAATCAGTGGCTGTAGGATTAGGTGACAACAGGTGGTTGTTGAGATCAAAGGGGATCACATGAGGATGCCTTATCTCTGAGGATGAGCAAGTGTCCTCGAGAAATGCTGAGTAAGGCCCAATTAAGGGCTATTAAAAAAAAATAGACCAATTAGCAGGACACCAAAATGCGATGAAAGAAGAGGGGAGTGGGCTTTAATGGTGGGAAGCAGGTGTAGTGATTGAGCTGTAATCTCATTGGTTAACAGCTGATAAGAGAAGTGTATAAAGATGGAGACCTGGTCAGAGACAGATTCAGATGTCCTGCAGGCATCTCAGCTTTGTTGATTTGCTCAGTAACGTCTAATGTTGACTTCTGGAACTCTTGAGCTTCATTTGCAAGAAAAAGATTACTTTTTTCCACAACACTTTCCTGTACACACACTTAGTATATATGCTGCATGTAACTGAGCTCCAGAGGAGAAAAGTGTGCAGGCCACACAGAACAGGCCATATGCTGGATCTTAACGTCGGATATAAGGTCTTTTTGAAAAAAATCATCAGGGATTTTTCTTTGTTTTCCAAAAATGGATCTTGATGGAGCAACCCAGTCTACTCTGCAGTGCGCTGAGATTGAGTAGCTGGATCCGAATCATCCAGTGAAAGAGAATGGGCCTGGAGTTCCCCGGACGAGACAATATTTGCCTCATTAATTTTAAGCCTTTTGCAAATGTCTCAATCAAGTCCAGCTACGGGGACCTCTAAAAACCCAAGATTTCTCAAAATGGGAAAAAGAGGAAACCGAAACTCTGCATACTCAAATTTGTAAAAGCATCTTAAAAGTAAACAGAGCGACACAAATAACTCATGCAGAGCTGAATGAGGACAGTACCCTTTATTGATAACCATCCAAAAATGAGCTCTGAAATTCTACCAGCACCTGAAATGCAGTGATCCGAGCTCGTACCAGGCTGAAGATCTGCAGTGTCAGGAGCAGAACCTGCTCAAGAGCGCCCTCTCACAGCTGGTGCTGAAACTACAGCCAAACCTGCACACCACAATCTGGCACAACCAAACTGTTCAATTACAAATACAAAATTACATCAACTATTGGAAAGATGCCACTAAATTACAAAAGAAGATGGAGCTCAATTTACAACTAAAAAGAGACTACAAACCAGCAGAATATCTGAGCTGTGTGAAAGAACATATATGATCATAGCCTAGCTGTAGAGAGAGGACGGCACAGACAGACGGCAGCCGTGAGAGCAGAGACTGTGTTGACTGAGCTCTCAGACACACTTCCTGCTGCACTGTGACCACTATCTCAACCAATCTGAATCTGAGAGAGAGAGAGAGTTCACCCGTTCTAGTTCTGACTATTTTATAAACAGAAAGTAGGGGAACAAATTCCAACATATACTTTGAACAACGTTTTGATTATTGAACAACATTATTCCCACCAGTGGACCTGAAATACAGGAACTGCCTGTTTAAAATACCTGAGAAAGACTAATCAAATATATCTATATTGTCTGATTATCCTGGTGATAACTAGATAAGAATATGCAGATTCGAAAGGTATAGCCTACTAAAAAGGTGTGGAAAATATAGTGATAATAATTTAGATTATAATAACATCAACACCTGTAGAGATGCCAAGATCAAGACATCAATGACGCAGAGATACTATAGGACAGCCTCCAAAAATGGGGAAAAAGACAAAAAGCTTAAATACAAAATGACCAGCTGATGAAGGTAGCAGATGTCAGGAAGAAAGGGAAATGGAGGCATCAAGCCAAAAGAGGGAGTCAAGAATAGAGACATCAAGGCCATGTGAAGATAGTCTAAATAAAAGAGAGATTTCTAGTTAAAGTTCAGCAGATATAATGGAGACATAGTAAGGACTGATGAATGGATAAAGAAAGGGAAGTAAGGCCTGAGAAAAGAGCTGAAAAACGACGGATTTCAGAGAAAGAAACAGATAGACAATCAAAGGTTAAAATACAAGGCAAGATCACCGAAGAGCCTAAATGATTGACACAAACATGAGCTAATGTACACTGGCTTGGAGATTTCGAGAAAAGATGAAGAAAATATCATCAAATCAAAAGAGGAAAGTAAATAAAAAAGCAACTCCATGATCCATGTACGCCAAAAAATGAATTTCATTCAATGTAAGAATTTACACTAGAGATTGGTCACATCTAAATTTTTCAATTGTCCTAATTGAATTTCAGTTAATTGAGTTTAATCAGCTGTGGTAACATGGGCTTAATATGAGATAATATGTTGAGCCAAAATACAGAACACAGATAAGAGCGTTGACATTTTATCACATCACTTTAACAAATCAGGATGTCTTGATGTGGAAGAAACTTTTAAAAGCGTCACTGCAAATAAAAACTACGTTCTTCGGCACCAGGTGGTTCAGCGGTTTTCCTCAGGTGCATTTTGCGCATGTGTGTGTGCAGTCTTTTGTGTTTGGGACTTGTTCAGCCAACACAGATTTGACATAAAGAGTGACATAAATCCATGGAAGAGATTCTGAGATTTTTGGATTGTGTGAATTAAAATAACTTGTGCGTTGTGTTGAATGAGCAAGTGTAACCCCTCACCCAAGTCCTACTCACCTCACTCTGAGCCTGGGTAGAGGGGTTACATTGGTGCCGTGACCCGGATGGGAGTGAGGGTTTTTTTATAATCCTATTTCATAATGTTACATCTCACCCCAGAGTCTGTTACAACTAACCCTGAGTTGTGAGGAACTGTAACATTTCACTCTTCATCTTTGAAACTAAACTATGCATTGTCTGTTTGTGCTGTAAAGATAACAGCTGTGTCATTTAATAGCTGACATTTGTAACTAGTTTGAATCACATTTTGAACGCACTGGCTTAGAAGAACTCCAAGATACAGACAGAAATGTCAAAAATGTTACAACCATCTCGGGTCTCTGCTACACTCTTGTATGTCATGGACTTCTGAAGCTTCTGTTTGTTAGATATGATAAAAAACAAGTCTGACCACCAGATGTCACTAATGTGCATTGTGTTAAAAGCTTCGAGTAATGAACCATTTTTCAGCACAATTTGATAAAAGCAGGCAGGAGTGCGGCGCAGTCTTATGACGTCACATCACCAGACTAAAATAAAAGTCCTGTAGTCCTTAAGCGCGTGTGGCAGTTTGAATTCTTTAAATTATTGTTGTCCATGATGTGATGGAAAAATTACTAATAAAAGAGCAGGAGACTACATCTTGTGTGCAGAAATCATTTATATCCCAATATTAAACTGCACAAATAGTATTAAAGTATTAATGTAGGAGTTCATAAAGATTGTTTTACACAAATACACACAGCTGTGACTGCAACAGAGAGCATTTCTACAGAATCTGGAATTATTATTGAAATAAATGTGTGACTACAATTGTTACGAAGTATGAACTTAATCTCACTGATTCTTGAGAGAAGAGACCAAACATGTTTGAGATGTTAGTTTTTATTATTGGATAACACATTATTATAAACTGATATATTTGTAGACAAAGGTCTCAGCTAATGAACATGTAAGGGAACAGGTTTTTCTGAAAATGTTTTCTTCTAAAAATGTACATTTATTCACTTCAGAACTGAATTTGTGTCAACTCCGTCAGACACATTAAAAAGATGCTATTTTAATTTGATCCTCAACAACAGTGTAAAATACACATGACAAATATACAGCAGTAGTAGTAAAGTGAGATCTGTGTGTCTCTGAGAGAAATATGAACAATAAAGCCTTACAAATAAGAGTTTTACAAATCTGACACTGAAAGAGAAGCTCAAATAATCATCAGTATTTATTATGACAAAAACACACTTGAAGAATCTTTAAAGTTCAGCGTTCTGCTTCAGATTTAAGCACTTCCTGAAAAGATGAACATGTAAAGCCATAAATGAATCAATCTCACCATATAATATATGCTGAATCAGTCATCATCAATCATGTACCTGATGTGTGAATATGTGCTTGATCTCCTTCAGCTCTTCTGGATCTGATGTCATAAAACCACAAGAATGACAGTAGCCACGCCCACCAGAGCAGAGAGGACCAATCGGATCACAGCTTCAGTAGGACCACAACAGTGGACTGAGGAATAAAAACATCAAAGTGAGATCAGCTCAGTCAATAAACGCTAATATCATCAGCGCTGCCGTACCTGAACATGTGTGACAGAGTTGAGTGATGTTCAGATGTTGAGTCTGGTGGCTGATGGGATTGTTCAGCACACAGCTGTAGGTGTTTTTATCCTGATATTCCACCTCCAGAGGTAGAGAGAGACTGATGCTGAGATCAGACGCACTGATGCTGGACAATGAACTGTTTCCTTTGTACCAGGAGAGAGTCACATGACTCACATTCACCACTGAACACACCAATGAACATGATGATGAAGAACATTGAGAAGAGTTACTGCTGATGACAGGAACAGGCAGACGAGCTGAAAACATGAGAGAATAAAGAGAAATGAGGATGAATGAAGAGATTCAAGAAACATCCAGAGGAACCAAGATGATCAAAAGTAGAGCATTTAAAACTATTGAATAGAAAGTTAAATATAAACCTGCTGTTCATGTGAAAGTGAGAGAATTAGTCATTTGAACTCATTAGTCATGATAAGATACTTCTTTAGATCTAGCTGTAATAAATAAAACACGTGAAACTGATATTTAACTCACCGTAGACAATGAGACGAATATAAGAAATCCTGTTGGAAGTGGTTGTCAATCGTTCATAATCTCCAGCATGTTTCATTGTGGTGTTTGTGATGGTCAGAGATCCAGTTTGTTTGTCCAGCTGCAGTCTGTCTCTGAATCTCCCATGAAGAACATCATCATTTACAGTGAATCTTTTGTCCCGTTTATTGTTTTCAGCTATTGCAGTGTTTTCAAAACTCCACTGAATCCAATCATCATCCTTCAGTTCAGTAAAAAAAGAGTCAAGAGTGACTGAATCTCTCCCTCCGTCACTGACACTGAAAAAGGGTTTGTCACATATAAATAGATTATAATGGTTTATTAAATTAACCCCTTAACTGTCACAATCCCGCTGACAGGACTCCTCCCAGCCAGCACACATGTAGCTCCACATGGTTTAGCCCAGATGAAATGAACACTTCAGGCCGTTAAATGTAACACTGAATCAGTGCTGGAGTCAGAGATGTTCATGAGTCTTGTCTCGAGTCATAAAAAAAAACAAAATAACAATTCTCATAATCAAATCCTATTTTTTATCCTAGTTGTATTATATAGACAAAATAATATGATCTTTTAATATCAAAATAATATCAATATTTATTTTAATATTTTGATATTAAAATAATATCATCTGTTGTATTTGAAATTAAGGTCCTATGAAGAAAGGGATAATGTACATCCAGCTTGTTACTTTATAATCCATTACAATGTACAAAACAGTCATCCTGGCAACACGAGTAGTCATTTTCAATACAGTCGCTAAGTGGACACAAGATGGCGCCAGTGAGTCAGTTTGTTATACAGCAGTTTGTCGTACAGCTTCGTTGTTATTGACAGTCATTACCAGAAAATATCAAACCTCGGAATAGTTAAGAATGTCAATAGAAAACTCTACACATGCTGATTGTGATACGTTAAAATATGAGCTTTAAGTAATAAATGGATTAACATCTCTTTCTATCTCTCTCTCGCGCTCTCATTCAGCTTTTCTGATTAAAATCGATTTATCATTGTATTTCTAGAAGAGATCCAACACAAACTTAATAACATTTTGCTCAAATAAAGCTCAGTCAATTAATCCACTCTGCTGACTGACAGTAGCTGATCATGTTCTCTTGTTTTTCTTGTCATAACAAACAGCAACAACAGCTAACGAAAAACGAACACTAAAGAAGTCAAGAGTAAAACTGCCTAACTGAAGCAAACACTGACCTCAATAATGGTGACAAACCAAACTATTATTTTCAACAAATCATCAACATCTAAACCTCTGGTAATTCTCAATAACAACTTTTGTAGATGCATGTCAGAAATAAAGTCAGAGAATCTTGTTGTTCCTCTGTCCTTCAGTGTTTCTGCTCGTTATCACCTAATTATCTCATTAACTCCAGCACTGATTCAGTGTTACATTTAACAGCCTGTAGTGTGCACACTGAGTAGTGTTCATTTCATCTGGGCTAACCCATAGGAGTGCTGGCTGGGAGTTCGACCAGCGGGACGGTGACAATTAAGGGGTTAAATAGTTTAACATTTAAATTTGTAATAAACAACATCATCAAATTTAAAAATGGTGTATGAATTCATTTCAATTTTGTCATTAAAAAACAAGTAAAACTTTTTTGAACTCACCAATGACAGTGAGATCGAAAAAATGCATCATACGGTTGATCTTTACTTGATAAAGTCCAACGTGTTCAGTTGTGGTGTTTGTGATGGTCAGAGATCCAGTTTGATTGTCCAGCTTCAGTCTGTCTCTGAATCTCCCATCAAGAACATATACATATACAGCGATTCTGTCGGCCCGTTTTTTGATTTCAGCTATTAAAGTGTCTCCAAACCTCCACTGAATCACATCATTATCCTTCATTTCAGTAAGATCAGAGTTTAGAGTGACTGAATCTCCCTCAAACACTGTCACTGAATCAAACACACACATGGAGAACAAACAGAAACAGGTTCAACACAGATTAAGACAGTCAATTACAAAAGTAAATGGTTTGAAGCTTAAATATGAAATGAATTTCATCATTAAACAACAGAAGTGAAATTTAGTTCAAATTATTAATTGAATCTTTGTGCTGATTAAAATATAAAACATGAGAATATTTAACTCACCATTGACAATGAGACGGAAATAATCTCTCTTATTGTTGGTCTGTAGTTGATAAAGTCCAGTATGTCTTATAGTGATGTTTGTGATGGTCAGAGATCCAGTTTGATTGTCCAGCTTCAGTCTGTCTCTGAATCTCCCATCAAGAACATTATCATTTACAGTGAATCTGTCGGCCGTTACATTGATTTCAGCTATTAAAGTCTGTTCATCATATCCAAACCTCCACTGAATCACATCATCATCCTTCATTTCAGAGTTTAGAGTGACTGAATCTCCCTCAAACACTCTCTTCTGTTCACCAAACACTCCTGAAGAACAGAGTTTTTCACAGATTAAAGCTTTAAAATCACTTGATGTTGGTTTGATGAAGCTTCACTGAAATACTTTGAATCATGTAAATGTGACGTGAATAATATTCTGCAGCAGCACAAAGACAAAAGATGATGAATGAAAAGAGAAATAGATTTATATATGGATCAATAACTAAAAAAGACACTTTTAATGTTTAATGTCACACTAAAACTAATGCTGTTGAGTATCTGAGCTTCATATTTATATTATTTTATTGAATCAATCCATAATAACTGAGTTTAGAGCTGAATTCAGACTTGATCTGACAGTAAAATCACAGTTCAGTTATTTCTAGATGAGACGAACTGTAACGTGTTTGTTCTGTTTAGGTTTAGTTTTCTCTCTGTTTCCATTTGCCTGTGTTCTCTATCATTAGTTCATTAATCCCAGACCTGTTTCTGTTCTTCCAATGATCTCCCTGTTATTTAAAGCCTGAGTTGTGTTCAGTTCATCGTCCGGTATCGTCTACGTTACGTGGTTGTGTTTCTCCTCATGATTCTCCTGTGTATTGTGTGGATTATTAGATTAAAGACTGTTCTTTGAGTTATTTCCTGAGTCGTGCGCTTCACTACAGCCACCGTCGCTGACACTAACAGTGAATGTTAATCTTCTCTAACTAATTTAACCAGTAATTTATCACATGGTACCAGAACAGACACAACTGAAGCCATAAAAACACATTTAAAACTCACCATCCAGACGCCACAAACAGAGCAAAACTAACTTGAGGAACATTTTCTTCATCGGTTCACTGAAAAGCCCACGATAGTGACTCTTAAAATGTCTGAAAACCCTCAGATTGATCTGAAACACACTGAACTGTGATATTTATCTGGTTGTGTGTCAATCCTCCCCACCCTCAGTTAGTTTCCGCTCACACATCCGTCTGCTTTAACATCACGAAAATCAACAAGTTTTTGCTGATCTTACATTTTCAAATGAATTCTGGGCCTGAATGAAAACTAACAGCAGAAGAGTGAAATATTGGACTAGATATCTGAATCTACTGGAGTTATTTAGTGCTGTGAGCTGTCAATCATATTTGACCTCTGACCTGTGACTCTTATTTGACTGTTGATGGATTCACTTTATTTCAGTGTAAAGATGTTTTGTGTGGAGTGGAAGATTGTGATCTTCTTATTAGCAGGAGAGAAAATGAAGAAACGCCTCAGCCTCAAACTGCTGACACACACAGAGACGACAAACATCCAGCAGAAGCTGTTTATCCACCGACAGATCAAACCAGACACACTGATGTTTGAACAGATCAAATAAAGAGGAAAAAAACATCACATGGTTCATTTGACGCAAAAGCCAGTAAATCACATGTATAATGTTTGTGTTGTTACAACAAAATCCATGAGTGAACATTAATGCAAACATACAGTAACCTGTTGTCATGATCACCAGTTGGAGTGTCCTATTTAGCCACCAGAGGGCACTCCAACCCGGACTGTTCCTCACTACACTTTAGGACTTCATTTCTCATAACCCATTTCCCGGACTCATTATCCCTTCATTGCACCCAGCTGTCTTGAGTTTTGTCATTAGCGTCTGTCTATTTATACCGAGTTGTTTCTGCCTTTGTTTTATCGAGTGTTAATTTGTGTTACGTGCACTTTTGTATTACTGGTTTTCTGTTTTGGTTTTCCCTGTTTAATGTGGACTGTTCTGTGGAGTTTGACCCTGGCCTGTTTCTGGAATACGATTTTGGATTGTCCTATTAAAAGCTGCGCTTGGATCTTACCCTCTCGTCTCTGTGCATTACGTGACACCTTTAAATGTAATCATTAATTTAGAGAAATATCATTTGGTTACCAGAAAGTTTTGGTCTTGGGGAAATTTGATGAGAAATGAGTTCATAATCAGATGTTTTGCTTTTGATTGCAGACTTTGGTATTTTGGTGAATCTGAGCAAAATAACTCTTTTAAAACTCTAGATGAAAAACATTTGAGTTTATCTTGGTCTTTTTCATCTGGAGAAACTGAGAAGTGTAGATTTGCTACTAAAGTGTAGAAGTGATCTTTGATGGCAATCTCTCTTTTGAAAACCACATTTCTAGCACTTGTAAAAACACTTTATTCCATCTTAAAAATGTCTCTAAACTACAACATATGCTCTCAATATCAAATGCAGAAAAATTTGTTCATGCATACATTATCTCAAGGCTGGATTATTGTAATGCTTTACTGGGCGCTTGCCCTGCAGGCCTAATAAACAAACTCCAGCAGCTTGAGTTCTTACTAGAACCAGGAAGTGTGACCATATTAGCCCGGTTCTGTCAACACTGCAGAGTAGAACTGTTTCAGCAGCTCCTGTGGCAGGTTGAACTTCCTCAGCTGGAGAAGGAAGTCCAGTCTCTGCTGGGACTTTTTCACGCTGGAGTCTATGTGGAACTCCCACTTCAGGTCCTGAGAGATGATGGTGCCCAGGAACCTGAATGACTCCACTGCTGCCTCAGTGCTGTCCATGATGAAGAGTGGGAATAATGCTGGAGTGTTTCTCCTGAAATCCACTATCATCTGCACTGTTTTGAGTGTGTTCAGCTCCAGGTTGTTATAACTGCACCAGACGGCCAGATCTTTAACCTACATTTACATTTACATTTATTCATTTGGCAGACGCTTTTATTCAAAGCTACTTACAACACAGCGTTTAAGTGCGAAAAACGAGCAATAACACCAATAAACTCTGCAAAACGTGGCTGTTATTTCCAAGAAGTACAATTAAAAATACAATTATAGTCAAGGTAGAAAATGCACAGACAGGCACAGATATGAATTAATCCTTCCTAGCAGCAAATAATAAACGAAGCAACTGACCAGAACAGATATTAAGCAAAACACTTACACGCTCTTGCAGCCACCACTGTCAGCTTGATACTCTTGCTCACTTCTAAATTACCTGAGTTTAAGAATGTTTTCTCCCGCCAAGCCCGCCTTGAAAATTAGCACTGCAAAGCCTAAAGCCCGTGAATGGGTGAAATCGAAGCTAATGCTAAAACACAGCATAAAAACGAGCAATAACACCAATAAACTCTACAAAATGCAGCTGTTATTTCCAACAAGTACAATTAAAATACAATTATAGCACACTGACAAAATTAGATTCAGAATTAAAAATATTTTTATACCACTTTTTAATGTGCGATTGTGTAAAGGTGTTCACATGTTCGCGAACTTTACCCATGTCTCCACTTTTTACAAGGCTTATAAATCATACAGAATGAGTTTTTGTGAGAAAGTAAAAGTGTGCACAGTTTCCTGTGATGGTTAGGTTTAGGGGTAGGGGTAGTGTAGGGAGGGAAAAAATACAGTTTGTACAGTATAAAAACCATTATGCCTATGGAATGACCCCACAATTCACAAAAACGAACGTGTATGTGAGTGAGAGACGCAGGGAAAGAAAATGCAGCTGAACTTTGCTCTATGAAAGACATTGACAAAGACGAAAACTAAGGACATTTAATCTATAATTTTATTTTATTTTATTTTAGTTTTTCCTAACACACATTACAGTTTTGGGTAGCGTTTCCCAAAAGCATCGTAAGCCTAAGTTGATTGTAGCTCCATTGGTTTCAATGGAGCTATGATCAACTTAAGCTTACGATGTTTTTGGGAAACTCTGCCCTAGTTAGTTATCGTTTTTTTGTAATGCCTCATTTTTATTTTTATTTCAGTTAATGACAATGTTTTTTCCCGCCTATAGTTTTCGTTTTTTCATTTGTTTTCGTTAACGATTATAACCTTGATGCGTAGTAATAAATTAATAGAGTAGTTTTTACACAAGAAGTGTGTTTTGCCTGAATTGGGGCAAACTGAAGTGTTTTTACACAGAAAGTGTGTTTTTGTTGAAGTGTGTGACTGCACTTGTCTTTATGATGGTCAAAAGAAGCAAAGGCTCATAGTTGATCATCAGCGGAAAAGAGCTGTCAGTTTTTAGGAGAATTAGGGACAGCCTTGTGAAGAGGGGACAGCCCTAGAATTAAAAACTAGATAAAAAGGAGTGGTTGGGGCATTTAGTATTGTATATAGTGCAGTATCAGTTTGAAGAATTAAGATTGTTGATGGACACTAAAATTCAAAATAATAAAGAGGATGTAAAGAATTGTACAAGAACTGTTGTAAGAATGTAAGACATTTTCCAGATTGCAGACACTGTTATTGAGAAAATAAGTAGTACCTGGTAGAAATAAACAGTGACCGGGTGACTTGTGTGTGTGAATAGAGAAGGAATCTGTAAGGACTAAGAGAGAGACTTTGACAATCTCTTTATTTACAACCGATTTTAGATAAACATTCATTATATATTAAAATGAAATAAAAAAAATTGAATAAAATAAAGAATGATGTACATACATAACTGTACACACATCAGGAACAGCAATTTCAATGACTAAACTGTAGAGTTGACCTGAAAGGGGACACCCTTGCCTAATACCTCTATAGATCTTAACAGGAACACCGAGACCACCAGCAATTTTTATCATACACGTGGCCTCATTATAGAGAATCTTAATCTTAGAAATAAATTTGTCTCCAAAATTAAAAGCCTTTAAGATTTCAAAAGGAAAATTAACTCTTTTCCTGGTCTAATAACAAAAAGCCAAGATTAATATTATTGTTAGAAGCAAAGTCATAAATATCTTGCAGTAAATGATCTAAAATAGATCTTCCTCATACACAGTATGATCTTTATGAATGACTGTATGTAATACATTGTTTAATCTATTTGACAAGCATTTAGACAGAATTTTGTATTCGGAACACAAAATTGCTGCAGGCCTCCAGTTTTTTTAAAAGGGTTCAATCCAGTGGTGTAGTCTAGTTTTTTGTAGTGAGTATACTGTGATTTTTCCCTCACAACCTCATACTCACCCGTCCCCATAAGCACCACAACACTCGCTAATGCATATAGTATGTATCAGTAACAGAAGGGAGTCCACTGGAGGTAAGCGTAGTGAGAACCCAAGTGCAGTTTAATGAGAATAATCCAAAATACAAACGTGAACATGAACAGGAACAGAAACGTGGCTTGACTTGAACAGACTTGACTAAATCACTCACCGACAGCAGGTTACACTGATAATACATGACAAAGGAACATAGGGAAGACAATAGCTATAAATACAAGAACAAAGAGAACACATGACTAAGACAACCAATGGGGAAGTGACACAAGGAACAGGAGAACCAATAACCAAACAGAATTGAAAACCCACATGACTATAAACAACCAATCAGAACATGACACATGGACTAAGGGAGAACATGAGGAGCAAGGGAAGCATGACACAAACAAGAAACATATATCAACTACAAAATAAAAGACATGAAATCAAAAACAAGAACACAAAATCAAAACACCCGTGGCAGATCCCCCCCTCTGAGCCCAACAAAACCAAAACAAAAACAGTCAAGGGGGGTGGTGGAGCAGAGGTAGTCTTGGGTGTGGGATGGTGGGCCAGGCCTGTGCAGGGGAACAGGGCATGGCAGAGGTGGGCCTGGGCCATGGGGCATGGGAGGACCTAGGCATGGCAGAGGCGGGTCAGGGGCATGGAGCATGGGAGGACCTGGGCCGTGGAGCGTGGGAGGACCTGGGCCGTGGAGTGTGGAGTCCCGGTGCACTGGGGGACCTGGGCAATGGTGCAGTGGTGGACCAAGGGCTGGAGTCCTCTCTGGACGCTGGTCAGGGGTTGAAGTCCCCTCTGGATGCTGGTCAGGGTTGGAGTCCCCTCTGGACGCTGGTCAAGAGTTGGAGCAGATGTGTGTGCCGCCTACACGCATAAAATGGCCATGGCCATGATGGTCAAAACTGCATCCTCTGGAGACTCTGGAGTGGTGGCCATCTTGGGGTGAGACTCTAGAGTGGCGGTCATCTTGTAAACGGGTCCTGGCATGGCAGGCATGGAGGAAGCAGGCCTTGGCCTGGTAGGCATGGCAGGAGCAGGCCCTGGCATGGCAGGCGTAACAAGCATGGCGTGAACAGGCCCTGATCTGGGAGGCATGACAGGAACAGGCCTTGGCTTGGCAGACACGGTGTGAACAGTCTGTGGCTTGGAAGGCATCATGTGAACAGGCACTGATCTGGCTGGCTTGGAGTGAACTGGACTTGGCGTGGCGACGTGAACAACTCCTGACATGAGGGACGGGATGTGGAGACTCTCTGGTGTGATGGATGCTGTAGGGTTGCGAGGCTCCTCATCCACAACTCCTACAGTAAATGAGGATCCACCCAACAGAAGGGCATGGTCAATGTACTGAGCCGGGGAGAAATGGATTGTCTCCCCTGGCATCCATGATCAAATGGGTTCGTTCTGTCCATAACAAAAAATGTCCTTTAACACAATATCGTTGAAGTCAACCAGGTGAGAGAGTTCACAGAAATCTACATATTTTTCCAGGGGATGATTCCCCTGGCGCAGACAAAGAAGGGCAACTGCTGGATCCATAGCAGTAGGTTGTGTATTCTGTAACAATTCCAGTCCAAACTGTAGGTGAGGTGATGAACCCAAGTGCAGTTTATTGTAGAAGAGTGAACAAACAAACAGAGCAACCACTTGACATGAACAGACTTGACTCACCGACAGCAGGGTTACATTAACACAATACACGACAAAGGAACATAGGGAAGACAATGGCTTTAAATACAAGAACTAAGAGAACACGTGACTAAGACAACCAACAAAAATCCTTGTTTTGTTAATGTTGCATAAATAAGTGATAGAAATGAATGGTTTTCCTTGTTTCAGTTCAGAAGTAGATATTGGGTTTAATGTTACACACTCATATGACATTCTTCAAAAATATCATTCATTTCTGTAGAGCTGGACATTTTAATAAGGATCAAATGACTGAGTTCAGCTTTGAGAATGAAACCAGCCTGTTTGTTCCTCAGTATCTTCATGTTTCTCTCTGAATGTTTCTTCATGTCTGTGGTGTCTGTTAAATAAACTCTGGAAAATAAATGTATGAACTGGCGTGTAGCCTCTTTATTTCTTAAGCCCTCTAATTTAACATGAGCTTAGCTTCTCTAATACTCTTTTTTTCTACCCCTGTAACCTTGGTTATCCTCCACTTGTATATTTGGTACTACTGCCATCTAGAGGACAATAACAGGAACAACAACTAATGTCTTCACTCTCCTCTATAATAAATGTGCCTTTAAATGCAAATGAGCTGCTGTGCTCCGCCCCCTTTCTACGATCACACTTCCTTCCTCAGTGTGTTTCATTCTTACATCCAACAACAAAACATCTCAGTTATTTACCAGACATTGTTGTCTACAGCTGCTCGAGCGTGGAGAAAATGGTGGACAGCTTGATGAGGGTGGAAACTATGGTAATACTGGACTGTCAATCAGTGGCCATGGGCGGGGCCTGTGGTTAATGCAAGGGCATAGATTTGGTTTCAACTTTGGGGGGGTTGAACGTTGGTATGGTTGTATTGTATTGGGGGGGTTACCTCACCCCATCCCCCCCCACAAACTACGCCCCTGGGTTAATGTGACGTCACATTGATCAGAGAATTAAAACGGCTTGTCTAATGACACTGCTTTGGTTTAATGGAGATTAAAAGGAACGGGTGGAATTTTATCATTGTAGGGTGGTTGTGTAAAAGTGTAAAAGTGGATTTTGCATAATATGTGCACTTTAAATACTTTAAAACACCTAAAATGACAAACTTTTGTTCAGCTTAATCACAACAGAGGCAGGAGCAGCACAGTCTTATGACGTATAGATATCTCACTGATTCTTGAGATAAGAGACAAAACATGATTGAGATGTTAGTTTTTATTATTGGATAACACATTATTATAAAGGGAGGGAGGCTATTTTAAATGCTGCTGGCACTACACCAGTACACAGAGAATCATTTATGATGCTTAATACAGGTGGACATAAGGTAGTAAAACATGACTGAAACAGCCTGGCTGGTACAGGATCAACAATGGAAGTGGCAGCTTTCATTTTTGTAACCTCATTGCAAAGAGAATTCAAGTCTATTGTGGAGAAGTTTGAGAGATGGATACCAGAAAATTCTGAAGCAGATAAAAGGAGAAACAGACAAAGGAAGAGAAGAAATACTACATTTACGAGTGTGATCAATCTTAGAGCTAAAGAAATCAAGAAGAAACTTATTACAAAGGTGAGTGTTGGCAGAACCAGTCAAAGAATTGTTATATTTAAGTAGTTTGTTGATTGAATGGAACATTTGTGTTGGGTTATTCTGATTGTTATCAACAATCTGTGCAAAATAAGCAGACCTTGCTGCTGCAATTTTAGTCTTATATTCAAGTAAGTGGTCTTTCCAGGCCTGTTGATGGACAGTCAGGCCAGAAGTACCCCACCTACGCTCCATTGTACGACATGATGTCTTCATTGCATGCAGATCATCATTATACCAGGGAGAGGAACGTCCAAAGGAAATGGATCGTGATTTCAAAAGGGGCAAATAAATCCAGGCCAGATGAGAGAACAGAGTTAACCATGAAAACTTTGTCTTTCAATGCATCAGATGGAGAAAAAACAACTTGAAGAATCAATGAATTCAGCAAAATCAGAGGGGTCAATAGATCTCCATTTGCGATAATTCATAATGCGCGAAGAGGTAGTTTTCATGTCAGGCAGCTCCATATTAAAATAGATGATCAGACAGCCCTAAGTCAGAGGTGGACAACTGGGACACAAATGAACCATTTAGGATCACTAAATCAAGAGTGTGCCCTTTATTATGAGTAGGACAGTCCACCAGCTGGTTCAAATCGAAGCACTCCAATAAAGATGAAAAGTCTTTTGTTGTTGTAGAATCTTTTATGTCAATGTGGATGTTAAAGTCACCCAAAATAAGAGTTCTCTCAAATTTGAGGCACAACAAGGACAACATATCTGCAAATTCAGACAAAAAGTCTTTATTTATCTTAGGAGGCCTGTAGACTGTGGCTATGGCATTGGAGAGATAGGCAGATACACTCAGTAAAAGGCATTCGAACGAGTTAAACTAAGGGACATCCACAGGTCTCATGATGAGTTGGTGATTATACAGAACAATGATACCCCACCTCTACCAGAGGATCGTGGGAGATCAAACAATCCATATCCAGCAGAAGTAAGTTCATTAAAGAGAAGACCATCAAACTCTTTGTGCCAAGTTTCCGTTAAACACACAAGGTCCATTTTTTCTTCTGTAATGATGCCAGATAACATCACAGCATTGTTATTGACAGAGCGTGCATTGAAAAGTGATGATTTCAACACATGTGAGCAGCTGATGAAACCGGGGGAACCCCCACTTGCTTAAGAGCTGATAGGTTTTTCAAATTAACCCCCATAGGCCTACACAACAGCCTTTGAGATTTGCGCAGATATGTAGGATAAGCAACAGTATTAGATGACAAGCAATATTTCCAACATGATCGCAGCGAGCATATATGTCATTCGCCAGATAAAACTTTCCTTTAAGGTTCAACAGTTCACGAGCAGTGTACCTTCAAGCCATGTTGGAGAGTAGGTGAATGCAGGTGAGTATTTGCACAAGCACTTTAGAACAGTCACTTAGCTGGAGTAGTAATAGAGGAATGTCTCTTTGCAGGAACAGAATTCCCAAGGGAAGACAAACAGACGAAGGAAGACGAGAGGAAGGGGATCCGGATGGCTCAGGTAAGTGGCAGATAAGTAATTCAGGTCCGTATGACGAGACCAGACACTGAAGTGCAGGGAGAATGAGTCTTTATAGTGTGTCTGATGATGTACAGGTGCAGGTGATTAGAGATTCAGGAGACTGTGAACGAGTGGGTGGAGCCTGTAGATCTGGTGACGATGTGTTGGTGTTAGTGGGTGCTGGCTGTGACTCTGTGACAGTATCAAAGTTATAAATTCCAGTATTGTGACAACACCACAGCCAATACATTTTCTCCATGAACTAATTATCTTGTCACACTTGCTGATGTTACTCCTGTCAGCTGCTGATGCCATTATGTACCAGCAGGTGGCAGCCTCATCCCTCACTGACTCTGTAGACTCCGTTATTCCCAGACTCCACTTCCCAGAACCCACTGCTCATTATTAGTTTACTTAGTTTACCTCACTCTCTGCTGAATGCTGTGTTTCCACCACCAAATCATTACAGAAGACTTCATCATTATGGATCCAGCAGTTGAACTAGTCTGTATGCATCAATGTAAATTGTGATAATCGTAATTAATAATCAACAATTATTATTATAAATTAATAAAATAAATATAAAATATATATATATATATTTTTTTTGTCATAATTGTGCAGCCCTAATTCAGAGTTTCCTGGACATTGCAAATGTTTCTGAAATACAGGATTATGCTCTCATAGACTTTTTCTGTTACGGGCTCAACCCTCCTTTTAAGGATAATATCATTTGTGATGCTCGTCGAAGTACATTCAGTGACTTTCTGGATTACGTGTTGTGGTTAACACCCTAGAGTCGACTGTTGTGCAAGTGATACCACCTTGGTCATTTTCTTACCAGTGTAAAAGAGGCTTAAAATACTGTCAATTTTGGATGTACAATTAAGAGTTACACACCATTCTAATATGTGTAATGTCTTTTTTATTCGTAAAAACAAAATGTTGTGCTTTTTGCAAAATAAAGAAAGCTTACATGATCCGCGATCTGTCGTCTCTCTCTGAATAAAGTCCAATCTGACACTCCCGCAGAAAATGAACTGTAACTTAGTGAATACTAATCACACAAACATGAGACATTTGTCTAAAGAAACATTGAAATGTCAGGTTTTAAATCATGTCAAATTGAAAATATGTTTATGTAATCTGTTTTTGAAAAGAGAGAGATGTCAGTCGTTCGTGAGTCAGCTCATTATTAGTCTCAGACATCACGCCCACGGCACACTTAATTCATTAGATGCACGACGGTCTGTTATTGTTGGTACATTGACTTTCATTTTCATGCCCCTAAACCTGACATGGAACAAAGCGAACTGCGATTGGTTGCGTTACATGTCAGTCAAACGTCCTCTTTATTCTAATCGCGGTATTGACTAGTGTCTGTCAATATTAAGCTGCAAAAAGACTGTTTAAATATGAATCCTGCATGTTCTGTGTCTCTGTGTGAATGATTAAAAAAAATTCATAATAATATGAATGTTAAGACAATATTTCTTTGGCCTGTTGTGGACAGATTATAAAAAATAGCTTATATATACAAATATACAAATATGTAGTGCCACATCAAGGAACCTTTTGTTCACATGGAACGATGAATGCTTTGCATCACAGAAATAAATTATATTTAAAATATATTCAAATAAAAAAAACATTATTTTAAATTGGAAAAATATTTCACAGTATTGCTGTTTTTTCTGTATTTTTGATCAAATAAATGCAGGCTTGATGAGCATGAGAGTTCTTTCAAAAAAAAAAATGGTACTGTAATTAACTCCCTGAGGTCGGAAGGTCGTCGGCGATACCACCCGTTTTTTTCTTATCAGTGTGAAAGAGACTCAAAATACTCCGTCAAATTTGATCATGCATACTAGTGTTATACATAATTCTAAAGTGTTAAGTGTGTACTTTTATTTGTGTACACTTACAAAAAAAACAAAATGTTGTGCTTTTCGCAAAATAAAGAAAACAAACATGATGTGTGATCTGGTGTCTGCCTCTCAGTGAAGTCAATTCTGAAATGCGTATTAAAATGATCTGAAACTCAGCAAATACTTGTCACACAGACATGAGAGACATGTCTACATAATGCTTAGAATGTCTACTTTTAAATGAAGTAAGTCTAATCAAAAATAAATATTCACAGTTTATGTAATTCGTTTGAAACCAAGGAGAGGTTCCTTCTTTTCCTTCTCACTTCATTAACTGTAATGAGCTGAGACCGCCACACCCCTGCGCCATTCACATGGTAAATAGTTTAGGTGTAATATATGCATCGCACACACCCCCGGTCAGTGCCACAAAACACAATCAGATTCACTGAACGTTCATCATCGCGTTTTGAGGATGGCATGCTACTCCGATAAAGAGGCTCTTCAGATGATTCTGGACAGCGAGGAAGAATTCACCTTTTCCTCTGAGGAAGATTGCAACTCAGACGACGAACAGTTGCATTTCCAACAGCAAATTGACCCTGACAAGGATATAATTTCAGAGTAAGTTGTTTACTATAATTATTTTTCTGATAATATAAAACTCGTATTGCATACTATATTGTGTCTAGTTTTGGCTTGCTTGCGGGAAATTGCCTCACAAATGCCTCTCTTTTTGTAATGTATTTCGCCCAGTTTTAGTTATGCTAAAATATGGTCTTATGCCTAATGTAACTTGTTTGTGAATATCTGCTTAGGTGTAATATGATGTGATTTAGTGCAAATATATTTTAGTCTACGGTGAAATAATGTGATAGTGTCTAAACACTATTTATTTATATCGGTTTGGGTTAGTTATCGTAATAAAATACAGCCTAATGCCTAAAATACAGATGTTTGTGAATACAGGTGTAAATGTCTGAAATGCACTGAAAACGTGCGGTCTATGGCCCATCAACAGATAGTACTCGCGGCCTACGGCCAATCAATAGATATTTGTCTGTCCTATGGCCCATTGGCAGCACATATATATACATACATTGTGCACCCATAATCGCTAATTGCCCATCAGTTTACTTTGGGCAATGTATGGTAACAGTTTTTTGTTTTGTTTAGGAATCTGAAACTGCTGTCGTTGTTATGCATGGCTATAGTGATTGTGTTATCAGCATGCTCACGTTTTTTTTTTCTCTACAGATGTGACAATGAAAATATCCAAGCACCTGTTCCAAAGAGGCAATCCACTCTGTCATGGAAAACACAGACGGATGCTGATATGGTTCCACATACGCTGCGATTCCTGCCCGCCCGTGAAACTGGACCACAACTGAGCTCTGCTGAGTCACATTCTCCAATGAGTCTGTTCAAACTCTTTTTTTTCGGAAAGTGCTGTGTCAACTTTGTGCCATAACACCAATGCACAGGCTGCCAAAAAGCAACTGCAAAGGGCTGCAAATATAAATGGACAGATGTAAGCATCGGTGAGATGTTCCGCTACATTGGACTGGTGTTTTACATGGCAATGGTGAAGATGAGCTCCATCAGGGACTACTGGCGGCAGAGCAGTGTTTTCTCTGTACCTTTTCCAGCTACACTTATGCCTAGGGACAGATACCGGACAATTTTTTGGAATGTGCACATGTGCCACCCAGATGAAGACAAAGTGAATGACAGAAAGAGGGGCACAGCTGAACATGACCGTCTGTTCAGGATCAAACCACTCATGGACACTATTCGTCAGGCTTGCAAAGCTATCTATCATCCTAGAAAAAACTTAGCCGTGGATGAAAGAATGGTGGCATGCAAAAAGCACACACTGGTATGACACAGTACATGAAAGCCAAGCCAACCAAGTGGGGTTTCAAGTTGTTTGTTCTTGCCGACTCTTCAAATGGATACACTCTGGACTTCTCTGTGTACACAGGAAAGAACAACTTTCCCACAGGCCATGGACTGTCATATGATGCTGTGACTTCTCTTTTGGACCGTACTGAAGGGGTGGATTCTGGAATCCACTGCCGCTTCAATATATATCTTTTAAGTTATTAATCAACATTTATATTTCTGTTAAAATATTTGAATGACTTCTTCAATGTATGTTAAAGCATCTATTTTCCTCTGTACCTCTCACTAAGAGAAAAGAACATGTTACCAGTATGTTTTGGTAAAGTTTCCTGCTCAGAGCAGAGCTCACATCAACTTCAGCCTTGAAGAAGCTGTGAATCATGTGTATCGGTGTATGTGCGCTAAGTGTTTTGTGCAGGTCCCTTTGTACTGGACAACTGGCACTCTGCTTGAGACCAGCAGATGCCACATCATGACCCCAAAAGGACATCCGGTACCCAAATCTAGGGTCCCCCTCGTCATCACTGTGACGAAGGGAGATATTCTTCTTACTATCTGTCCACGTGTGGAAAATTTCTAATCTTGTCTATTTTTCTTAGCCAATCAGAATCATTCAACCTGAAGTAATGACGTAGTTAGTTGACTCTGTTAGAGTATAATTGTTGTGGAAATGTGAATGTACGCAGAGCGGCCTACGAACTCCTTGGGAGACTTGAAGCTTGCTTCTGCTGATGAAACTGCGAACTATTCTTATTAAATTTTTCTTCAATTTATTTTTTTTTTAAAACTTTGACTCCGGGTCTTTATTCAACATATCTGGTTTCAAGGGTCCTAAACTGTTTATCCCCAACAGTTTTATGGTGGAGAATGCGGGCAATCATTCTTCGGTGACATCCCTGGCTAAACAACAAACAAGGTAGGAAGCTGTTTTATTATTTGGTTAGGGCTGTCTGAGTGGAAGAGATTGGGGAAGGAGAACGGCACAGCTTCACTCAGACGTGAGTGAGGAGTACCGTAGAACCGGATTTGGAGGCCGGGGAGGTACACTAATTATACTAGCTTTATGATATTGATGATCATTGAATTTGATAGTATAAGAAGTCGCTGAAGCCACGTGACGGCAGGCAGCGCATCGGACGCACTCCAATACAGGGACACAAAGTGTTTAAAACACTGCATGGTGTACAGAGGTACCCCTACAGGGAGTGTAAGACACTGGATTGAGAAGCTCCAGTGGCACCGTGAACCTAACTCTGTCTCTTCCACATCAGATAGGGGGACCCCCGAGCTTAGTGATTCAGACAGTTAGGGATTAAGTTATTAGTTAATTACAAAATAAAAAGAAATATTAAATAGATATAGGGTTTCTTGTTTGCCTGGGATGCATCTGGAACGATTCTGAGAAAAGTAAAAAAAAAAATTTTTGTGACCCTAATTGGATTGGACCAGTATATGTAACTGTGATTTTGGAGTATACTTTGCAGTTTCATCACGCAGAAGCCAAAGCTGTGTTGTTTAAAGATCGCCGCCTCCATCTATTTCAGGTGAGTATTAATTTTGACTAAAATATGGCTGACAAATTGAGTAACTTGATCAGTTCTGATACAGATAATGAGATAGAAGAGAGTAAATGCTGTATGCAGCTTTGCTCTAAAACCCTCACTTCAAAAACATGTGCAGAGATTATTAAGAAAATGGTTAGTCAGGGTTTTGATTCTGATTGGAAAATTAAACAACAACCTGACTGGCTACAAACAGGAAAGAACCAGAAAAATTCACTTTTTAGCCATTTGTGCTTATTCACATATTTTTAAAATGGTCAGGGTGCCATTAACCCCTGATGGAAAAATCCCAGAAGTAACTGAGGGATGGTTCAATTTGATTACCCAATGGGATAAAGATGACAAGGAGTGTTTTAATTGTGGTGAGCAGGGCCATCTCGCCCGTAATTGTAAAAACCCACCTAAAAAGTGTAGACAGTGTGGGAAACTTGGCCATACTATAAAATATTGTAAACAAAAGAAATAAAAGAAACAAACAAACAGAAAAAGAGACTTCTACTCTGTCTGAGAGCTTGTGAAATTGAGAAAGAACAAGAGATAACAATAAGGTCAAAAGATTGTAGTCTTAAGGAATTCCTTTTGAAGAGAAATCTATAATAATAAGTTTTATATTGAATGGACAAATGGTTAATGTAAAATTACTGAAAATAAATCTAAAACGTGAGTTAAAAAAATATATAAAAAGTAAATAGAGGTTGAAAATAGGGATGATTGGATCTTCTTAAAGAATGTTTCATTTTATGGAGAAATATTTGAACAGTCTCAAGTATGTTTTCTTGTGATGAGCACATCACTACTGTGAATGTAAATAACTAAATGATGTGGGACCTCTAAGTTCTAAATATTTGATTTTTTTATGGTCAAAGTGACCGAAGGTTTAAATGGCAAAAATGAGACTGCCAGTGTCACAGAGACTCGACTTGATCGGAAGTTTGTAATGTCTAAGTTCCCTGATATATGGGTGAAAGACAAATATGAAAATAATGCTTACTTGAAAATGAATGCCAATTCTGACAAAGTCTTAAGCTGGGCCAGAGTTACAAGAAATAGGTAAAGTTTGATGTTAAAAGTTATAAAAAGACAGTGTACCAGTCCTGAAATCCTCAGAGTCTCTCTCTCATTCAAAGTCAGCTAAAAGCTGCTATCTGAGCTTGTGTCATAAGTGATAACAAGCTATTTATAGTGAAGCACAGTGTCTCAGCTGAAAATCATGGACACAGAGATGCTGAAAGAAATGATTGCCATAAAGAGGTTAAGAGGTTAAGTTGTTAAATTAGTTAAATTTGTTGTTGAAGGAAAACTCAATGAGTATAAAGAGGTCTCTAAAATGGTAATACAGACCTTGAATGATAGAAGTGACTATTTTGATGAATTTTTTCTATGACCAGTAACTTTTTGTTGTCTGATCTTTGTCACCACCATGTGCAGGGCTGATGGCTCCGGTTACAGATGTAGCAGAACATTACACTGAATAGACAGTGAGAATTAAATTCACTGAGAAAAATCTCAGCACTGATATGTTGCTGCTGAGAGAATGCACAGTCTAATGATTTTAGTGATTAAATACTGCTGTCATTAACCTGTCTCCATGTTTTAATACTATTAGGCAGTCCAATGGCTCTTGAATGCAACCTCCCTAAGCTCCAGAAAACACCTGATTCTGTTGAAGAAAACTGTCAAAGATCTGGAATGGGAAAGAGCGGTAACCAGTGTGCACGAGGTGATTTCTCAATGACGGGTAAGATCCTCTTTGGCCAGACGAGGACAACCTAAGGCAGGGGGTTACCGCCGCTACTGGGCATCTACCCTGGAGGGAGGTGTTTATGTGAGATGGGTATGAGAGTTGAGCAGGATGTCTGTGAGGCCAGCAGCATCAAAAGGGGGGAGCTGTCAGAGGTACAGCAGTCCGCCCCAAAAATGTTCCTCTATACCACTCACCAGAAACCGCATTCCTAAGATGGCTTGTTTTTCATGGTGACAAGTCCACAACTATGCCAGGGGACAAGACCCTGAGGAAAAGATTATTGATAAAGAGCTGATGGGAATGAGCTTTCAAGAGCCGACTGAGACCATGAGATGATTGTCCGTAATTTCTGGGGAGACCAGAGTAAAATTAACATGATGTTGGTTGCCCTATTGGCAAGAACTGTATAGACGTTTTAGATTCAGCAGTACTACGAATCCCTAAATCCATGAGACTGTGTTGATTTTGAACTAATGTGTATCTATTATAGTTTTTACTCCTGCAGGTCATGGGACATGGCAGAGTATAATTCGTAGACATGGTGGTGGTTAAAGATAAAGACTGACTTTGCAGATTGAGGAGAAAGTTAAGTGCATTCAGTATTTAAACTAAAGATAACCTCAAAAATGGCTACTAGCATAACATATTTCAGATGGTGGTAATGGCTTTTATTTCAAAGTTAAATATGTACATTTTAACCTTTGTGAATGACCAAGGTTTCTATATAATTTAATATTAAATTCTGTCTAAGTTACAGACTTGTGATTCTGTTGAAAAGATTATTAGTGCAGTAGAGAGAGAGACTGCTTGAGTGAAGGAAAGGATGAAACTCTGTCTGTTATCGGCCTGCTAAAGCTTAAATAAAACAATGAGATTAGAACCAAAACAACCAAGCTGACTTTTCTGATAACAAATTATAGTGAAGAGACATACTTTGAGACTGCATAAGAGTAAAACCTACAGGAAAAATGTTAAGTTCAAATATGTTTTTAGATTTAAAACCAAGCAAACATTGACAATGAGCAGTTCATATTCATGTGTCTAGTGTGAGTGTGTGTGAGGCTGACTGGACTTTATGTTTTGTATGTGTAGTTGGGGAAATAATCTGTCCTCAGTGTGTATATGTCATTAACCTCTGGAATGAGTGTTTTATCATTACAGATGGGTTAAGTGAAATGAAATTTCGACAAGCGAAATTTCGGATTGAATCTTATGAAAAGACGATACAGAACATGGACGAGCTTTAAGTGGATTGTATATCCAGCTCTGTCTGCTAATGGTAATTATGACTTTTGTCATTTATGATGTTGATTTTAATTATTCTCTGGATTAGTATTTTTAAGAACATTTATATAAATTGGAATTGTGGAATTGAAGATTGCCGTCCATGGGTTAAAAACCCTTGTCTAAATTCAACTGAGGGTCTAAATTTAAACACTGTCTTATTGTTTGATCAAAATGATAAACGTAAATGTTATAAGATTTGACGGCAGAGACAAAGTGACACATTGGCTAAGTCACTAGTAAATTATCCAGAGAAACCCCTCAAATTTATGGAAGGCCGGTGGGCAAACAAAGGAGGAGTGAATATAATTGATAAAAGTTTTATTTATTATTGTTTTTTTGTTTTGTTTTTTTATCCATTAAATGGATGCATGTCATTAGATGCCTAGAGAAATATAATTTATGTAATAAGGGTTGAAGGTGAAAGAAGCTATAAGGCTGTCCGTGTAACCTAGGGATTTGAGAAAAACAATAATTTGGTTTCTGCAAAACAATAGAGATAAGTGGGACTGAGACAGTAACGATAAATATTTTTAGATCTGCAGACTAACAATTTGATGGGATAGAGTGACAAAATTATAAGCAGTTGAAATTATTGTGATGAAAAAAAAAGGAGAAACTGTTTCAAAAACAGCTTTAAAGAAATTGATAATGTCTTATAGTACAAATTTGTATAATTTATAAGTGTTATGGAAGAAAATCTGTCCGTTTGTGTTTTTGTTTGACAATTTTGGTGCAGTGAGTACTAATGAAAAAGATCCCTGCCAAAGAAGAGGGTTAAGATTTTGGTCATTAAGATTTTGGTCAGCCTATGCAGTTATAATTGACAAGAAACTTGAGTTTAAAACTGACTTTAAAGGAAGTCTTAATTATTATTAAATTATTTTGAATGCTGTACTTTTGACAGTCTCAATACTGTGAAATGTTGTGAAAATTGAGTTTCAGATTAATAATAATTAGGTATTGAGTATTATTAACAGTGAATGTCATGATAAAGATATCAGTCAAGACAAAGAAATTGTTACTCTAACTAAATTTATATGTTTTGATGATTATTTCATTTTGATGAAAGGTTTTTAATGAAATGTTTTGAAATTCAAAGGTTTAGGTTTATGTTTATTACTTTTTTTTTTATGGGCTATAATGTATCTGATGTGAAAAGAAATCTTAAAGGGTTATTACATAAAAGTAACAATTTTATGTTTTATTGAAAAGGATAATTGAAATGGTTCTGGTCATGTAAATTTGTTTTCTTTTATTTCTATTTTTAAAGGTGTTTAAAAAAAAAAAAGAGATTTAAAAGATGTTCTGCAATTAAGGTGGTGCATGATGTGTCTATAGACCGTAAACTGAACAATGATTTAAGAAACTTCAAATACCTAGATGGATTATGATGGGTCTTATTTATTTTATTTTTGTTGTTGTTATTTTGAGTTAGACCACAATTTTTTTTTTTTTTTTACCTTAAAAATGATCTATAAAGGGTATAGTGAAAGTAGTGGATTTACGATCCATCTTCTTGTATTGATCTGTATCTTGTATAATGAATTGGAAATTATATTTTTCTAAAAACCAGTGTATATATCCTGGTGTTTATGATTACAGGCAATGTCTGTATTTAGTATCTGAGGAGTGACTGAGGGTCTGGCCCATGCCAGGAATGCAGTAACAGTGATTACTCGTTTAGCCCGGCTTCCAGAGAATAAATATGTATTTGCTTTGTAGTCAAGGAATTTGATGATAAACCAAATAACAAAGATTGATGTAAAGACGACTATGTGTAAGGACTGAAGGTCAATAATGCACTATGTGCTCTGTAGAATATTCTGTTCTAGTTAAGCCCTTCGAGGGAAAACCTATTGTCTATTTTATACAATTGTAACCTGCCAGGGGAGCATGGGTGAGCAATGTTAAATTTTGAAGCGGCCTAAATTGTTAAGACCAGATGTGGTGTTTAAGACTTCACATTGGCCTTTTAAGGGGGGACTGAAGGGGTGGATTGGAATCCACTGCCGCTTCAATATATATCTTTTAAGTTATTAATCAACATTTATATTTCTGTTAAAATATTTGAATGACTTCTTCAATGTATGTTAAAGCATCTATTTTCCTCTGTACCTCTCACTAAGAGAAAAGAACATGTTATCAGTATGTTTTGGTAAAGTTTCCTGCTCAGAGCAGAGCTCAGATCAACTTCAGCCTTGAAGAAGCTGTGAATCATGTGTATCGGTGTATGTGCGCTAAGTGTTTTGTGCAGGTCCCTTTGTACTGGACAACTGGCACTCTGCTTGAGACCAGCAGACGCCACATTATGACCCCAAAAGGACATCCAGTACCCAAATCTAGGGTTCCCCTCGTCATCACTGTGACGAAGGGAGATATGCTTCTTACTATCTGTCCACGTGTGGAAAATTTCTAATCTTGTCTATTTTTCTTAGCCAATCAGAATCATTCAACCTGAAGTAATGACGTAGTTAGTTGACTCTGTTAGAGTATAATTGTTGTGGAAATGTGAATGTATGCAGAGCGGCCTACAAACTCCTTGGGAGACTTGAAGCTGGCTTCTGCTGATGAAACTGAAGAAAAATTTAATGAAGAATAGTTTGCAATTTATTTTTTTTTAAAACTTTGACTCCGGGTCTTTATTCAACATATCTGGTTTCAAGGGTCCTAAACTGTTTATCCCCAACAGTACATTGTTGGGTTCTGGGTACCATGTGTACATGGACAATTTTTATACCAGTCCAAAGCTCTTAAAAGACCTGTTTGCAATGAAGTTTGGTGCATGTGGGACTTACAGGGACAACAGGAAGGACTGCCCTCGGAATGCAGCTAATTCACTCTCTAAAAAAATCAGCCAGGGGATCCATCAGATGGATTCGGGATGGACCTCTTGTATTTGTGAAGTGGATGGACACACGAGAGGTATTCTGTCTGTTCTACCATCCATTCTGCTCATTCAGGAGACTCTGTGCAGAGGAGGGTGAAATCACAAGGAACATGGAGGACAAAGACATTTCCATGTCCTGCACCTGTGACTGCATACAACAAACACATGGGGGGCGTTGACCTGTCTGATCAGCTGATTCAGTACTACACAACACAGCACAAAACCATGAAGTGGTACAGAAAGATCTTTCTGCACTTCTTGGATATTGCTGCCACCAACTCTTTCATTCTGCACAAAGAGCTACATGGTAACATGTCCCATAAAGAGTTCATGGAGCAACTTGTCACAGAGCTCTGTGGTGTGTCACAGAAAGCAGCACCAAAACGGACCAGCAGTGACCATGTACCAGTTCCTGGAGCTGAGCTGACCTCCGATGGCAGGAATGTTGCAACGGTTGGTCGCCGGAACTGTGTGCATTGCAAAGAAGTGCGTGGCAAAAAACAACTAACACCTTGGAAATGCCAGGCATGTGGTGTTCACTTATGTCTTCAGTTGAACAGGAACTGTTTTCAAGAGTGGCACAAAGATGAGTGACTGTGTTCAGATGTGTGCGCTCTGTTGACCACCGCACCACTGACCATTGAGCTGGCAAAGAACATTACTGTCCCTGTCCCCTCCATCCTGGACATTTTTCCTGCATGAGCAGCTCTTACAGCTCTTACAGCTCTTACAATGGGCCAAACCACCCATCCTAGACTGTAGATTGTCTTCCACTAAATGTTATTTTATGGTAAAAATATAGTTTGTGTGTTACATAGGTATAAGTAGAATTATATAGGTTATATATTTCTTTGTTTCATGCACTACCATTGTTGTTTGTGTTAAAGTGTTCAGAATAATCTTTACATAATTGCGTAGTAAAAATTCTAGCCTACAAGCTTGATAACTCAAAAGTCTTATGAACAACTATTTAGAATATGTTTTATGGCCTTATTGCAAGGAGATTTTTTCCCCAAAACTTACTAACCACGCATAATCTTTATTTTTTAAAAATAAATGCAAACATGTATATCTATATTGCTCACATATTATTGTAGCAGAGTTTGTGCTGAATACAGCAAAATTACATGTTGGGCAATAGTATGATATAAGTAGCTGAAATAAGCACAAATGTCAGGGCATGTCAAAACATCTCAAGGGCCCCAGAATCACTCAGACCTCTGGGGGTTAAAAATATAATAGGCCTATGCAAAATTTTCTTCACATGATGTGCAATAATATGTGTATCCATGAGATCACAAAAATCATGTTTTCTGTTAAGAGTGGACATTATATTAACGTTAATACAATAGTTGATATGATCCTGTTATCAGCATGCTCACAGAGGATTTTTTTATCTCACAGATTTGAGAATGATAGTGACCAGATATTAGCACACATTGGACTGCATGAATATGATACTAAGATCACTGACTGGACACAGGAAAGTGTTTGTTTGTTTTTCGTTTCTTTTTCTTTTTTTTTCTTTTGTTCATATAGTGCATATAAACACCAAATGCAAGGTAAATGATGTTCACATATATCTTTGAACAGGATTTATTTCCAGGTATAACTGTGAACTCAAAATCTGTCTTTGACTCTCATTTATAAAGTTCACTATATTCTATATTCTAAAAAAACTAAAAAAACTAAAAAAAAAAAAAAAAAAGATATATTTCTTTTGTCAATGCATTCTTTCTTAGTTGAATCAGTCACATTCCTGACTGAATGGCTCATCATGTGGCTCATTAGGGGCAGGGTCTTAATCTCCTGAGGTGTGAATCACAGCATTATTCATGAAGATTCATGCCTCTTCGCATATGGGATCCCTAAACAAAAAGTGTCTTAGAAATTCAAAATCAACTTTTTTGCTCACCAGCCACTGTGGCTAGAGGTTTTTCCAAAGTTACTAATATGACTTTAATATGATACATTTTATAAGTTATTTTTGATAGGCTATATAAAAAGAACAAAGCAGCAAATTAGCAAACGACAAATACATTAGTAAATTAAATAGCCTAAAATCTTTTTTCAGATACAGTAGGTTTATTTAACATGTCTTTTGTTGTTTGATTAACATTAATGACAGACAGGTATTTAATTGGTCTGCTGAATGCATGGACGTAATATACTGACACATATCCTGTTATTACCCACCTGTTTATATCCACTTAAGCCATAACCGACTGTATTCACTGTGTGTGTATTTGACTATTCAGGCGCAAGCAGATCTGATCGCGCTTGACAAAGAGAGAGAGCGCTTCTGTTGTGTGTCATTCTGCACGATTCCACCTATCCCACCTTCACTAACTGCAAGTTAATTGATAACAAATTGTAATTGGATTGTAATTTTTTGCTACGACAAGCTTGGCTACCTTTGATTAGGCTGAAATTATATGCAACCTGCCAAAGTGGCTAGTGGGAGTGTCTGTCTTACCCGCCACAGCTGAAGTCACTAATGTGGAAGTCAAGTCTGTATGCCTTGTTAGCTTTGAGAAGTCTGCCTGATCCTGGTTTGCTGCTGATCTGCCTTGGGGGTTTCTGGTCCCATCTGTTTGGCTCTGGTGGTCATCAGCTCCGCCCTGGATACCTTCTGTCCTGTCTGCTCCGCCCACCCTGGAGACCTTCTGTCCAGTGTGCTCCGCCCACCCTGGAGACCTTCTGTCCATCATGCTCCGCTCTGGATACCTCCTGTCCATTGTACTCCGCCCTGGAGACCTTCTGTCCAGTGTGCTCCGCCCACCCTGAAGACCTCTTGTCCATCGTAGTCTGCCCTGGAGACCTTCTGTCCAGCAGGCTTCCCCTTGGTAATCCCTGGCTTTATGATCTCCTCACATCTGGATTGCTAGTCTCTGGCTCTTGGCCCTTCTTCTCCTCCTACATCTGTTTCTGCTCCATGGTCCTGGCCCACCTTCCTGCCACTGGCTCCACCTCAGCTCTGCTTCCCACCAATTCTTTTGTGTTGGAGCATCTGGAAGCTGGCCCTTGAGGAAGGGCTATGTTTAACCTGTCAGCTGCTGATGCCATTATGTACCAGCAGATGGCAGCCTCGTCCATTATTTTCTCTGTAGACTGTTATTCCCGGACTCCATTTCCCAGAACCCACTGCTCATTATTAGTTTACAGCAGGACTATTCAGTTAGCTTAATTTGAGGGCTGGATTATCAAACCGAAAAGTTGAGGGTTGTGGTGAAGCATAACACTTTCAGTAAATGAGCTAAAATATACCTTAAAAGTATTGTATTTAGTTGGAAACGTGATACCCAACAATATGCAGATATAAGACCATAAGTAAAAACTTAATAATTTATAGATTTGTATAACTATTTGAATTATACAAATATATGAATTATACAAGCTCAAAGTTATTGTTACAGTAGTACACCAGGGAAGAGACGAGGAAGGCAGGTTCAAAGACGATAAAGTAGTTTAATCTCACAAAGTTGTCAGGATACATGGAACACACGTAACATACAACAATACCGGACACTAGACTCGGACACTAGACTGAAGATAGGGAGGAACTTAAATACACAAACTAATGACAAACAGCTGAGGGTGTAATAAGTGTCCATGGTGAGTAATGAGTGGCGGGAACAGAACACAAAGGATCACTGGAGGTGGACGGTGGACGGAGTGATGGTGACGGAGTGATGAAGGGAAGACAACGATCCCCTGGCGGTGAAGGTGGATGACCGCTGGCACAGACCCAGAGCTCCCCAGATCCGACAGTCCACAGCCGAGTAGATGGAGGGCGGAGTCCAGATGCTGTAGGGCGGACTGACGGCATCTGGGGGATGACCGACGGAGACTCGGCAGGTGGATTCCGGTGCGCAGACGGAGAGCTGGCGAACTCCTGCGACGTCACTGCGGCGATGTTCTGGCGACAATCAGCGGAGGTGGAGCTGGAGATCCCGAGGGCTGCGGTGACGTTGGCTCGACCAAGGACATAGGCGACTCCGAAGGGATGGAGGAGCCCTCTGTAGCCGAAGGGGTGGAGGGATGGAGTGTAAACTATGTCTCGTAAGTCCGTAGCGGAAGAGGAGGGATGACTGACCAAGGGGGAGCCGGCCGGACGAGGGGAGACCGGAGGAGCTGTCAGTCGGAGGGTCTCCGGTGGAACCGTAGATGGGTGGAGCCTGGACGGAGCCTGGACGGAGCCTGGCCTACGTGCTGCTGGTGGGAGTGTGACCTGCGGCTCGACGTCACAGGGGTTCCCCGGAGACGGCGCAGGGCAGATGACATCCAGCAGCGATGTACTAGGAGGACTGGCTGAGCGAGATGTTGACTGTGTCGGTAGAGAATCTGTAAATAAAACACAGTCCATAGTAATGTCTCTGTTAAGTAACGAGGATGAAAATGACGGGTGGGTTTGGGTGGGAGTTGACTCATCGCTGAAGTCAATCAGCCAGTCCTCCCTCTCCGTAGTCGTTTCTCCCTCGTCCGCAGATGTCGTGGGCTCTCACCCCTGGTCAGACGTCTGGTGGAGTTCCACTTCCTGGGTGCTGGTCACCTCTGTCCTGGGTCTCGGGATCTGGCTGACCTGTAGCTGCCGGTGGTAACTCTCCGTCTGTGGGGGGCTCGCACGAGTACACCACGGTCCATGGGGAAGACACGGGCTCTGGGTCTGGCTGTGCTCTGGATCGGGGACGAACAGTCTCCAGACACCTGATGATATATTCCATCCAGCTGAGTCCGGAGGTGTCTGGGAGGTCCATGGAACGATGGTAGTTGGTCCCGATCCAGAACAACGACTTCAGGGTTTCGTCGTCGTAGGGGCAGGCGAGTGCAACACTGATGAATTCTTTTGTGAACAAACAAAAAGCGCGAACATATCGCCATAATCCATCTTTACGGTTTTGGTCCGGTATTCTGTTACGGTTTTGGTCCGGTATTCTGTTACAGTAGTACACCAGGGAAGACGAGGAAGGCAGGTTCAAAGACGATAACATAGTTTAATCTCACAAAGTTGTCAGGATACATGGAACACACGACAATACAACAATACCGGACACTAGACTGAAGATAGGAAGGAACTTAAATACACAAACTAATGCTGGGTGTAATAAGTGTCCATGGTGAGTAATGAGTGGCGGGAACAGAACACAAAGGATCACCTGACAGACAATGACAACCTGGACGAGACGGTGACTGTAACAGTTATTGGTAAGAATTATTTTATTTATAATTATCATATTATTATAGGCTTAAATGAAGATATTCTGACAGTGAGACTGACTTGGTAAGCACAGGTAAAACCGTACTGGCTTCTCACTACCACTGTCAAATGATTGACACTTGGCTGTGCAGCGTAGTTCAAACTAGTGAATCAACTCAACAGCGCTATTTGTTCTCTTGATATACGGTCTGTGTGTTATACTGAGCGAGAAACCTCTTCAGATGATTCAGTGACAGAGCGGTCCGAACAAATTTTCTTCTCTATACTCTTATGTGGGATATTAATCATCATCCTGATTCCCTCCCAGGCCTGTTTAGAATTTCCTTGTGACATTTTAGCCTCAATTTTTTGATGAAGGCCTTATCTACTTTAGTTTGTCTTTTGATTTCTCTTTGAATGTCTCTTTTAGCTAAGACATCATTATTATAATAAGCTATTTTCTTCTTAATTAATAGTAAATTTCTTTGATACACATGGTTAGTTATTAGAATATATTTAATAAATTTTTGTGGGTCCCACAAAGTACATTCAAAACAACCCTGAAGGCACTTCATACTCTCTTCATACCAAATCTTTAACAGTCCCTGTTATTTAAAGCCTGAGTTCTGTTCAGTTCATCGTCCGGTATCGTCTACGTTATGTGGTTGTGTTTCTCCTCATGATTCTCCTGTGTATTGTGTGGATTATTAGATTAAAGACTGTTCTTTGAGTTATTTCCTGAGTCGTGCGCTTCACTACAGCCACCGTCGCTGACACTAACAGTGAATGTTAATCTTCTCTAACTAATTTAACCAGTAATTTATCACATGGTACCAGAACAGACACAACTGAAGCCATAAAAACACATTTAAAACTCACCATCCAGACGCCACAAACAGAGCAAAACTAACTTGAGGAACATTTTCTTCATCGGTTCACTGAAAAGCCCACGATAGTGACTCTTAAAATGTCTGAAAACCCTCAGATTGACCTGAAACACACTGAACTGTGATATTTATCTGGTTGTGTGTGAATCCTCCCCCAAACTCAGTTAGTTTCCGCTCACACATCCGTCTCCTTTAACGTCACGAAAATCAACAAGCTTTTGCTGATCTTACATTTTCAAATGAATTCTGGGCCTGAATGAAAACTAATAGCAGAAGAGTGAAATATTGGACTAGATATCTGAATCTACTGGTGTGTTATTTAGTGCTGTGAGCTGTCAATCATATTTGAACTCTGACCTGTGACTCTTATTTGACTGTTGATGGATTCACTTTATTTCAGTGTAAAGATGTTTTGTGTGGAGTGGAAGATTGTGATCTTCTTATTAGCAGGTGAGAAAATGAAGTAATGCTTCAGCCTCAAACTGCTGACACACGAATCAACCACAAACATCCAGCAGAAGCTGTTTATCCAATGACAGATCAAACCAGTCACACTGATGCTTGAACAGATAATGACTCCACTGCTGCCTCAGTGCTGTCCATGATGAAGAGTGGGAATAATGCTGGAGTGTTTCTCCTGAAGTCCACTATCATGTGCACTGTTTTGAGTGTGTTCAGCTCCAGGTTGTTATAACTGCACCAGACGGCCAGATCTTTAACCTCCTGTCTGTAAGCAGACTTGTCACTGTCCTGGAAGAGGCCGATGAGTGTGGTGTCATCTGTAATCTTCAGGACCTTGCCGGAGGGATCTTTTGTGGTGCAGCTGTAGGTGTAGAGGAAGAAGAGCAATGGGGTGAGCACACATCCCTGTAGAGCACCACTGCTGATGGTGCGGTGATGGATGAGATTTTCCCAGCCTCTCTAGCTACTGCCTGTTTGTCTGTTTGACTGACAGATGGAGGTGCAGGCCTCGAACCTGGGTGTCTGGCATGGGAGTCGGATGCTCTAACAAGGAGGCTAAATGCTGCAACCTAGTTTCAATCGTGTTGCAAGTGAGATGATCAGATGAACAGCTGGCATATCACTTTGTTGCTTGACAATAAAGTTAAAGCTTCTGAGACCTGGAAATTCGACTCTGAGAGATTTCTTTGAGATCAGAACTGAAGCAACACTGAGACATCGAATTTGCCACAACATTACTGGTGAGCCAGCCAGGAGCCAGGAAGAGGTTGGGATAGGACCACGGTGGCTGGCACAAGGCTTCACAAAACAAAGGAAACAATTTTCTAAATTTCACATGCTGTTATTAAGAAAATAAGAAGTACCTGATAGAAATAAACAGTGACCGGGTGACTTGTGTGTGTGAATAGAGAAAGAATCTGTTTTTCTCTCTCTTTCATTAATGATGCACAGATTATGACTGTTTGAAAAAAGAACAATATCCATTGATAGAGATAAACTAGAATCAGGAAAGAACACTTGTTTCTCTCTCCTATAGCAAAAGTAAATGGTGACTGTGATAAGAGAGAGAGAGAGAGAAAGGAGGGGCTGCCTCTGACAGAGAGAGGTGGGGCCATGTGAGAAATCTTGTGAGTGAAAAGAAGGAGGAGCTGCAAGAAGAGAGTGAGGCTGAGAGAGAGAGAGACTTTGACTTTTAAACTTTTTATTTGAACATGTACTTAACCTCTAAAATACAATATATTCTACTCATACAGTACTGCAAGGCATATTCAAAACAGATTTCAAAATGTAGCAGCAGCTTTGACGTAGTGGCTCTCAGATGAGAGAAAGCCAGCTCACTCACCACAGGGTGATTGTCAAGAGGGCCCACAGAGGGCAGAATGCTTGAAGTCATGATCTAGCTGGAGTTTAGGGGAGCCGAGGCTTCAGCATAGTGCTTCATACTCTCTCAGAGAGAGGAAACCACTCCACTCAGCCTAGGGTGCTTGATCAAGGAGGCCTAAAGAGGGCTATACACTTGAAATCGTGATCTCGCCTGGAGCTCAGTAGAGCGGTGGCTTCAGCTTTTTAGAAAGACCCTCTAAGCCAACTCACTCAGAACAGAATGGTTATCTAGGTGGCCCCCAGAGGGCCGAACACTTGAAATATCAAATACCTGGAGCTCAGATGAGCAGTGGCCTTGGTTTCAAGATGACTCTCCAATTGAGAGGAAGCCAAGCCACATCACAACAGGTGATATTTGTTCTAATGCTACCCACTATATTAAGAAAACAACTCTCAGATGAGAGGAGGCACATGGTAAGGGTGTCATGATAACCTTCCATAATAATTGGAGCTCCAGGGCCCCAGTTAAATTGCCCCAATGTAATAATGTCAAATATAATCTATAAAATTATGAATAAATGCCCCCCTTAATTCCTTTCTATATCAATTCAGTGACCTCATCTCCTTAATGGTTCTAACCAATGGTGAGGTGACCTACAAAGCTCAACCTGTGACTTCAGATAGTGGAAGCCCACCGCCAGACCCACAGAAAGTTTTCAATAATGGAACAAACTCGTCATCGGCCCAGCCTCAGGCCTGATATTATGAGCACCTGGAGGTCGCTTGGTATGCTTAAAGCACTCTCATAGTGTGTAGTGCAGAATGACCTGCTGCCGCATATGTCCTGCCTTATGAGGACAGCGCTGGAGCTTTCAAAGTCGATGCCTCTCCAGCCGCAAGATAGTCCGCAAACATCATGTCTATAGGGGCATTGACACGTATCTATGCTCACGTAACCCCCTCGGCATCTACATCATTTGCATGATGTAGGTTCAGGTCATACTTAGAAGGGAGATGTTATTATGTGAGTATCGGTGACCATAAGTCTGAGTGGACATCCATGACATGCGGAGTCCCTCAAGGTTCAATACTTGCACCACTCCTGTTCAACCTATATATGCTGCCACTGAGCCAAATAATGAGAAAGAACCAAATTGCCTATCAGAGCTATGCAGATGACACCCAGATTTACCTAGCCCTATCACCTAAGGACTACAGCCCCATTGACTCCCTGTGCCAATGCATTGATGAAATTAAAAATTGGATGTGCCTAAACTTCCTTCAGTTAAACAAAGACAAAACTGAAGTCATTGCGTTTGGAAACAAAGATGAAGTTCTCAAAGTGAACATGTACCTTCACTCTAGGGGTCAAACAACTAAAAATCAAGTCAGGAATCTTGGTGTGATTTTGGGGTCAGTTTCAGTAGCCATGTAAAGACAGTAACTAAATCATCATATTTATCTCAAAAATATTGCAAGAATTAGATGCTTTGTCTCCAGTCAAGACTTAGAGAAACTTGTTCATGCTTTCATCACCAGCAGGGTGGATTATTGTTATGGGCTCCTCACTGGCCCTCCCAAAAAGACCATAAGACAGCTGCAGCTCGTACAGAACACTGCTGCCAGGATTCTGAGCAGAACCAGAAAACATAAACACATCACACCAGTCCTCAGGTCCTTGCACTGGCTACCAGTTGCATTTAGAATTGATTTTAAAGTGCTGTTACTTGTTTATAAATCACTCAGTGGCCTAGGACCTCAGTACATTGCAGATATGCTCATAGAATATAAACCGAACAGATCACTCAGATCATCAGGATCAAGTCATTTAGAAATACCAAGGTTTCACTCAAAGCAAGGAGAGTCTGCTTTTAGCTGTTACGCCAGCCGCAGCTGGAACCAGCTTCCAGAAGAGATCAGGTGTGCTCCAACAGTAGCCACATTCAAATCCAAACTCAAAACACATCTTTTTATCTATGCATTTGCTGATTGAGCACTATGCTATGTCCGAACTGTTTGCATTTTATTTTATACATATTATCTTTTTATTCTTTTAATTCCTTATCCTGTTTTTATTTCATTTTTAATGTATTTTATATCTTTTATGTATCATCTTGTTATCTCTGACTTTTAATGCATTTTAAATATTGCTGTCTGGTTGAAAGAGCTGGGAGAATTAGGAAGAAAGCATTTGTGAAAATTTGGTAAATTTGGATAAGGGGACAAACCATGGGGTTTATCAGTTTGAAGTGCCTTAACAGGTAGCAGTCCTGTCGTGTGAGGAAGATCCATTTAGATCTGCTCTCATGGATAGATCCGTTTAGATCCACTCTGACGGACAACAACAAGAACAACAAGAACAACAAAAACTCCCTAAGACTTCCTAGCTCATCCATCCAGATAGCAAAATTCTCAGTTTTTACTGTTATTTCTATTCCTTACGTTCTATTTTTATTATTCCTCTTTATGTAAAGCACTTTGAATTACCATTGTGTATGAAATGTGCTATACAAATAAAATTGCCTTGTCTTGCATGCTGATGTTGGCAGATGAAGGTTAATTACAGATTCTTCCATGATCTCTTGATCTCAGTGTGGAGATCAGGAAGGAATGGAGAGCTCACAGAAGCTGAGGGGTTATGGCTGTGTTGTTATGCATAGCACTTTAAGGGGCATGGCCAGGAACGAGGGCAGAACAATCAAAAGTTGATGGTTACATGGCTAGAGAATGACTGTGTTCGGGTCTGTCTACAAAATAATACAACCTAAAACAATGGCCGGAAAAAAAACGTTGGTGTTTCCATTCTTACACAAGTGGTCTCTACACTAAGGTGCTCTCATGACAGCTGACGGCTACGTGATGCGCGCTCCATAACACCCAACTCTTCATACACGGGGCAGAGTGGCTGCAGGCCATCTCTTGCTCTTGCTCTTTTCTGCAAAGAAGAACTTTCTTTATTAAAATATCTTAGAGAAAATGCTGCTACCAGATGAGATTCTGAAATTAACGGACAATTGAAAGAGATGGTTTCAGAATTTATGAAGAATTGATGAATGCGGATCTCTGAGTGTTTCATTTCCAAATGGCTTCTGAGACAGCTGCCTCGCTATAAACAAAAGCAACTGGACTGTGCAACAAGTGAATGTAATAACTGAGACAAATCAGACACAGTTATTTGTTATATTCAACAAATAATGTATAAAACTCTGTCTGGGGTCTGTCCCCATTCCTCATCCCCAGAGAAGAGACTGGAGCTGGGTTTTTATTGCCCAAAACTATGTGGCCACGTGGAAAAGCAGAGACAAAAGAGACCCATAGTAACCCTCAAAACAGACTTTCCTGCATTAATTTATAGACAGGCTGTTCTATAAATGAACATGCATATCCATAGGACATGGCATCCATTATTACTGTTTGCGTATTGTATTGTATACAGTATTGTTATGCATATTTTATAAGAACTAACGGTTAACGTAAACTCACCTATACCAAGTTTGGTGTTTACGAGCTTGTATTCTGAAGATTTAAATGATTGTGCATATGATATATTGATACTTGTGCAACATATCAGTATTACAAGAATCTTTAAAGGTTTCTTTAAAAACAACTCGTATGTAATGTGAGTATATATATGTAATATATATAACAGAAGCTCATCGACCACACTAAAGACACATTGAGAACCTTGGAAGAACAGTTGGAGACCCATAAGAAAAATGACATGGAAAAACAGACAAACGTTAATGGTGTTGTGTAATATTTGAATCTAGCTGTTGTGCTTGTTGATCATTCCCTGAGGCAATAAAGAAACTGAATAATAAAGGAAGAAATCACTGAAAATACAGGAGAACTAGTTTGACAACATATTTGAATCATGGGGTAAATGACTCAAATAAAGTAGGAATAATAATAGCTGTAGTAGTTGTTTTTGTGCTGTTGTTCTGTTGTGTTCCTCGGATCAATGATGGTCAATGCAGCAGCTGATCAGATGATCAATGTGTCTGTGAGGAGATCTGGAGCTGATGCACCAATATGTATCCGATGGCTCCTGGACTGGATGAGCTGGATGACATTATGTAAAACCCCTGCAAGCCAAAGAGCTGTAGGGAACGGGTGCCTTTTATTTTTACTTTTTATTTTCAGATTTATTGTGTTTTTGATAGTAAGGGAGTCAGTATGCTCATTATATATTTCTTTTCTTCTAAAACGAGTTAGCATAATTAGAATTGGGGTAGAGTAGGCAGGAAGTTAGAGGGTTATTATATTATTTATCCTAAAGAACATGAGGTACCTCTGGCTACACAGGAGCACCACCAGATAGCGCTCCAGGCTACCGGAAGCGTCTGGAGTTCGTCTGGCACCGTGGGAGAATCGGTGCATCAGAATTGATATCCTTAAGCATCCTATATTAACTATAATGAGTTTAATCACTCATGTATTCTACATAACCATGACAACCATGGGCAAGGCTAAGACATCCCACAAACATGATTTAACGCAAACTACTGAATTGCTTTTGATTTTGTTGACTAATTATTATAAAAGCCAGATGTATTTGAGAGCATCTTGTGGCCCAGGATGAGAATCAGTGGCTGTAGGATTAGGTGACAACAGGTGGTTGTTGAGATCAAAGGGGATCACATGAGGATGCCTTATCTCTGAGGATGAGCAAGTGTCCTCGAGAAATGCTGAGTAAGGCCCAATTAAGGGCTATTAAAAAAAAATAGTCCAATTAGCAGGACACCAAAATGCGATGAAAGACGAGGGGAGTGGGCTTTAATGGTGGGAAGCAGGTGTAGCGATTGAGCTGTAATCTCATTGGTTAACAGCTGATAAGAGAAGTGTATAAAGATGTAGACCTGGTCAGAGACAGATTCAGATGTCCTGCAGGCATCTCAGCTTTGTTGATTTGCTCAATAACGTCTAATGTTGACTTCTGGAAGTCTTGAGCTTCATTTGCAAGAAAAAGATTACTTATTTCCACAACACTTTCCTGTACACACACTTAGTATATCTGCTGCATGTAACTGAGCTCTCTGATGTGCAGTTTTTACGTTACTCCAGACACTGAGCGGCTCTGTCTGAGAATCATGTCTCAAGAGGAGAAAAGTGTGCAGGCCACATGCTGGATCTTAACGTCGGATATAAGGTCTTTTTGAAAAAACTCATCAGGGATTTTTCTTTGTTTTCCAAAAATGGATCTTGATGGAGCAACCCAGTCTCCGGGTGTTCTAAATCTACTCTGCAGTGCGCTGAGATTGAGTAGCTGGATCCGAATCATCCAGTGAAAGAGACTGGGCCTGGAGTTCCCTGGACTCACGAGACTGAGGAGCAATATTTGCCTCATTAATTTTAAGCCTAATTTTAAACCTCTAAAAACCCAAGATTTCTCAAAATGGGAAAAAGAGGAAACCGAAACTCTGCATACTCAAATTTGTAAAAGCATCTTAAAAGTAAACAGAGCGACACCAAATAACTCATGCAGAGCTGAATGAGGACAGTACCCTTTATTGATAACCATCCAAAAATGAGCTCTGAAATTCTACCAGCACCTGAAATGCAGTGATCCGAGCTCGTACCAGGCTGAAGATCTGCAGTGTCAGGAGCAGAACCTGCTCAAGAGCGCCCTCTCACAGCTGGTGCTGAAACTACAGCCAAACCTGCACACCACAATCTGGCACAACCAAACTGTTCAATTACAAATACAAAATTACATCAACTATTGGAAAGATGCCACTAAATTACAAAAGAAGATGGAGCTCAATTTACAACTAAAAAGAGACTACAAACCAGCAGAATATCTGAGCTGTGTGAAAGAACATATATGATCATAGCCTAGCTGTAGAGAGAGGACGGCACAGACAGACGGCAGCCGTGAGAGCAGAGACTGTGTTGACTGAGCTCTCAGACACACTTCCTGCTGCACTGTGACCACTATCTCAACCAATCTGAATCTAAGAGAGAGAGAGAGTTCACCCTTTCTAGTTCTGACTATTTTATAAACAGAAAGTAGGGGAACAGATTCCAAATTATACTTTGAACAACGTTTTGATTATTGAACAACATTTTCCCACCAGTGGACCTGAAATACAGGAACTGCCAGTTTAAAATACCTGAGAAAGACTAATCAAATATATCTATATTGTCTGATCATCCTGGTGATAACTAGATAAGAATACGCAGATTCGAAAGGTATAGCCTACTAAAAAGGTGTGGAAAATATAGTGATAATAATTTAGATTATAATGACATCAACACCTGTAGAGATGCCAAGATCAAGACATCAATGATGCAGAGATACTATAGGACAGCCTCCAAAAATGGGGAAAAAGGACAAAAAGCTTAAATACAAAATGACCAGCTGATGAAGGTAGCAGATGCCAGGAAGAAAGGGAAATGGAGGCATCAAGCCAAAAGAGGGAGTCAAGAATAGAGACATCAAGGCCATGTGAAGATAGTCTAAAAAAAGAGAGATATCTAGTTAAAGTTCAGCAGATGTAATGGAGACATAGTAAGGACTGATGAATGGATAAAGAAAGAAAAGAAAAATTACTAATAAAAGAGCAGGAGACTACATCTTGGATGCAGAAAGCATTTATAAACCAATATTAAACTGCACAAATAGTATTAAAGTATTAAAAATAGTGTAGGAGTTCATAAAGAATGTTTTACACAAATACACACAGCTGTAACAGCAACAGAGTGCATTTCTGTAGAATCTGGAATTATTATTGAAATAAATGTGTGACTACAATTGTTACAGAGACTCTGACAGGAGGATGTTAGTGAACCCAAAACACAAGACGCAAGTGAATGTAGTGATCATGAAATGATATCAGAGTTATGACAAGAATAGAAGTCTGAACTTAATCTCACTGATTCTTGAGAGAAGAGACCAAACATGTTTGAGATTTAGTTTTTTATTATTGATAACACATTATTATAACTGGTATATTTGTAGACAAAGGTCTCAGCTAATGAACATGTAAGGGAACAGGTTTTTCTGAAAATGTTTTCTTCTAAAAATGTACATTTATTCACTTCAGAACTGAATTTGTGTCAACTCCGTCAGACACATTAAAAAGATGCTATTTTAATTTGATCCTCAACAACAGTGTAAAATACACATGACAAATATACAGCAGTAGTAGTAAAGTGAGATCTGTGTGTCTCTGAGAGAATATGAACAATAAAGCCTTACAAATAAGAGTTTTACAAATCTGACACTGAAAGAGAAGCTCAAATAATCATCAGTATTTATTATGACAAAACACACTTGAAGAATCTTTAAAGTTCAGCGTTCTGCTTCAGATTTAAGCACTTCCTGAAAAGATGAACATGTAAAGCCATAAATGAATCAATCTCACCAATATTAATATATGCTGAATCAGTCATCATCAATCATGTACCTGATGTGTGAATATGTGCTTGATCTCCTTCAGCTCTTCTGGATCTGATGTCATAAACCACAAGAATGACAGTAGCCACGCCCACCAGAGCAGAGAGGACCAATCGGATCACAGCTTCAGTAGGACCACAACAGTGGACTGAGGAATAAAAACATCAAAGTGAGATCAGCTCAGTCATAAACGCTAATATCATCAGCGCTGCCGTACCTGAACATGTGTGACAGAGTTGAGTGATGTCCAGATGTTGAGTCTGGTGGCTGATGGGATTGTTCAGCACACAGCTGTAGGTGTTTTTATCCTGATATTCCACCTCCAGAGGTAGAGAGAGACTGATGCTGAGATCAGACACACTGATGCTGGACAATAAACTGTTTCCTTTGTACCAGGAGAGAGTCACATGACTCACATTCACCACTGAACACACCAATGAACAATTTGATGATGATGATGATGAAGAACATTGAGAAGAGTTACTGCTGATGACAGGAACAGGCAGACGAGCTGAAAACATGAGAGAATAAAGAGAAATGAGGATGAATGAAGAGATTCAAGAAACATCCAGAGGAACCAAGATGATCAAAAGTAGAGCATTTAAAACTATTGAATAGAAAGTTAAATATAAACCTGCTGTTCATGTGAAAGTGAGAGAATTAGTCATTTGAACTCATTAGTCATGATAAGATACTTCTTTAGATCTAGCTGTAATAAATAAAACACGTGAAACTGATATTTAACTCACCGTAGACAATGAGACGAATATAAGAAGGATTGCTGGGAGTGTCGGTCCGTAGTTCATAATATCCAGCATGTTCAGTTGTGGTGTTTGTGATGGTCAGAGATCCAGTTTGATTGTCCAGCTTCAGTCTGTCTCTGAATCTCCCATCAAGAACATAATCATATACAGTGAATCTGTTGTCCCGTTTATTGATTACAGCTATTACAGCGTTTTCAAACCTCCAGAGAAACCGATCATCTTTCATTTCAGTAAGACGAGACTTTAGAGTGAATGAATCTCCCTCCGTCACTGACACTGAAAAAGGGTTTGTCAAAGATAAATAGATTATAATGGTTTATTAAATTAACCCCTTAAGTGTCCCAATCCCGCTGACAGGACTCCTCCCAGCCAGCACACATGTAGCTCCACATGGTTTAGCCCAGATGAAATGAACACTTCAGGCCGTTAAATGTAACACTGAATCAGTGCTGGAGTCAGAGATGTTCATGAGTCTTGTCTCGAGTCATAAAAAAAAACAAAATAACAATTCTCATAATCAAATCCTATTTTTTATCCTAGTTGTATTATATAGACAAAATAATATGATCTTTTAATATCAAAATAATATCAATAATTATTTTAATATTTTGATATTAAAATAATATCATCTGTTGTATTTGAAATTAAGGTCCTATGAAGAAAGGGATAATGTACATCCAGCTTGTTACTTTATAATCCATTACAATGTACAAAACAGTCATCCTGGCAACACGTAGCCTGGGTGCCAGCCCGAACCCCGCCCACAACATTTTTTGGACGGGAAGTTCGGTCTGGACTCGATCCATTGTGGAGTAATTATGCTCGGCTCCCAGAAGGCCGAGCCAATCAAATTGCCAGGGCGGGCTTTAATCGATGATGGACAGGCTATCTGCGGTTACGTAACCACCACGTGATCAAAGAGTGCTTGGGTTGAATTGGTTTTCACCAACGATGACTGCAGCTGGAGAAGTAAGATGTTTAGATTCCGCTATCACGTCTGTAATAAAAGAAATCGACAGCGCATTCATTTTAAAAGACGAACAAAGAACCGCAATCAAGGCATTTGTCGATAGGAAAGATGTGTTTGCTGTCCTTCCAATGGGATTCGGCAAACGTTTAAGTACAATAGAGTTGTGACGTTCGCGAACGAACCGATTGTTTTGAACGGCTCATAAACATGAACGATGGGAGCCGAGTCGCGGCTGGAGGGGAGCCGTTCTTTCTGTCGTTATTTTTTCCTATGCGTGTTTCACACAGATGCACACAAATGAGCTCCTCCGCGAGACAGAACAGTTATAGGGGGAGGGGCGCACCCAGCGCAGGCCAACCCTTTATAGCGTGATGATATTAGTTATTATCATAGACTGTAAAAAAATATGGACGTAGCGTCCGTGACGTCACCCATAGAGTTCTGAACAGCAGTTTTGAAGCGAAAATGAGGCCGCGGCCATCTTAGCTGCGCGTCACCGCACGTCACTCCCGGATAACTGAAAATGGGCAAAGAGGCGGGGAGGTGGTTTGAGCTGATGTGATTGGTTGCTGAAACCACGCCCGCCTAGCTCGACGTGACCACGTTAGCAAGCAAAGGAGCTATCTATCTAGATACTATCTAAATTATTAATGAAGATAAGTTTTATCATCAGAAAGTTCTAAAGGTTTACTGTCAATTTACGGTGTTTTTTTAAGATATAGATGCTCCAACACCAGTAATTTGTGTTGGGTGTGCAAATAACAACATGGAAAATCAATGGGACTTCATACCTTTATAATAGAGATCGCGAGATGAATCCAATCTGTGGCACTTGGGTAAAATATAAATGTCCATTGCAAAGCAAAAAAAAACATTTCACATTTCTTCTGAATGATCTGCTCTCTGTCATCGTTCTTCAAGAAAGGATGCAATCTGAACAGCGATCGTATCTAACAAACAAATGTGCCTGTGTCCAAAGTATATTTTTTTCAAAATAGTGCAGCAGTTTTAGTTATAATATCCAAGCAGTGCTGTCAGAGTTGTATATCCTCCTGGTATTGTCATTGTAGTAAATCTCGCAATCAAAACTTTCAGCCAATGCCACGATCCAACACCGTGTGTTCTGTCTCTCTTCCGCATGCATACACATCTACACAGACACACATCAGTCTCGAATATTATGCAGCAAGCCATATTTTATAATTGTATAAAATAATCGAGAAAAAAAGCACAAAAACGGCTGAGATGCCAAATTCAGCGGCAGCTGAGGTAACATGACGGTTTAGACAGCAGCGGCATCTACCTGTCACTCAAGTGACCACGCCTTTAATTATGCAGAACTTTAAGGCTTAATATAATTTAAACGGATAAGTTATAAAAAAAATTCACCCCCCTCAGAGTTGTCATGAAGGGCAAAAATAGCAGTATAGACCAAAACCACAATTTGAACCAACTTGTAAACATGTTTTTTTTCTGCTATAAACTTGGCCAATTTAACATGGGACTCTATGAGATTCTGCTCTCTTTTGGAGCCTGTCCCTAGCGGCCAGTCGATGAATCGCAGTTTAAGTTACTTCCGTATTGGCTTCATGAGAGAAAGGGGGAGGTTGCCGCTTGGTTATGGTTATTAGTTGTGCACGCATCCTTCACGTGAGTACTCCAGTGGAAAAAAACCCTGCGTTCCTCTGTCATTGGGTAGGAGCGGAGCCATGACGTGTGCACGCTGCCGTCACATGCTTACTCCAGTTAAAAAAAATAAATAAATAATAAAAAAAAAAAACACGTGCGATTGCCTCTCTGTCTCAGTGCCAATGTCAGTAATAGCGGGTCGTTCGTTGCATTGCATTGCATTTTGTGTTCATTTAAAACTTGTTCTTTTAAAAACATTAAAAATGTTCTTTTGTGATACTGTTCTTGTATTGAAATTTTTCACTAAAAGCTGTTTTGCACAGACATTCATTGCAGCCCACTTTGTTATTGTTCATTGACTTGAAGGGGCTGATGTCCTATTTGCAAAGTTTACAGTAGTTAATAGTATGTAGTATGTAGACATTTCCATTTTATTTATTCTAATTTTATCTACTTTAAATATTTTTTGTTTTCTATCAAAATGTTCTTGTGTGGAAGTGTTTGTAGTAAAAGCTGTTTTGCACAGAAATTCATTGCAGCCGGCTTTGTTTTTGATGTTTATTTGTGAGTAGGTATTGTATGAATAACATAAGTCAACGTAGCTTCACACACACACACACACACACACACACTTTGTACTAAAGGTAAATCCAAAATAGTGATGTCACTGTCTAAGCAGAGGGATTTGTGCAACCCTATGGTATATAGTCCACACATGACAAATGAGGTAATAATCAATATTTCAGAATAATTCAAACTCAGATATTGGCGTGTGATATCCGAGTTTTAATTATTTGACTACAAATCTCACCTCATCATTCCTCCCAGTGATTATTTCCAGGATAAACTGAGATGCCCCCAAGCTGGCTTCTTAAAACTGACTAAATATTTCAAAAGAGCCAAAGATGATCCAGATCCCCTCAAAGAGCCATAAATCCCATCACTAAAGTACAAGTTCAACATACGTCACTTGCTGCGTTGCTCTGATTGGTTGTAGGTCTATCCAATTGAGTGCAGAGTTGTTTTTTTTAACTGGTTCGGTTAAGACACGCCCCATAATTCAAGTGCAATGGAGCAGTATCAGACTCACATTCTGCCTAGAATATGAGTATGACGAATTCAGGCTAGGCAACACGAGTAGTCATTTTCAATACAGTCGCTAAGTGGACACAAGATGGCGCCAGTGAGTCAGTTTGTTATACAGCAGCTTGTCGTACAGCTTCGTTGTTATTGACAGTCATTATCAGAAAATATCAAACCTCGGAATAGTTAAGAATGTCAATTGAAAACTCTACACATGCTGATTGTAATACGTTAAAATATGAGCTTTAAGTAATAAATGGATTAACATCTCTTTCTATCTCTCTCTCGCGCTCTCATTCAGCTTTTCTGATTAAAATCGATTTATCATTGTATTTCTAGAAGAGATCCAACACAAACTTAATAACATTTTGCTCAAATAAAGCTCAGTCATTAGATCAGTGAATTAATCCACTCTGCTGACTGACAGTAGCTGATCATGTTTCTCTTGTTTTTCTTGTCATAACAAACAGCAACAACAGCTAACGAAAAACGAACACTAAAGAAGTCAAGAGTAAAACTGCCTAACTGAAGCAAACACTGACCTCAATGATGGTGACAAGCCAAACTATTATTTTCAAATCATCACATCTAAACCTCTGGTAATTCTCAATAACAACTTTTGTAGATGCATGTCAATAAAGTCAGAGAATCTTGTTGTTCCTCTGTCCTTCAGTGTTTCTGCGTTATCACCTAATTATCTCATTAACTCCAGCACTGATTCAGTGTTACATTTAACAGCTTGTAGTGTGCACACTGAGTAGTGTTCATTTCATCTGGGCTAACCCATAGGAGTGCTGGCTGGGAGTTCGACCAGCGGGACGGTGACAATTAAGGGGTTAAATAGTTTAACATTTAAATTTGTAATAAACAACATCATCAAATTTAAAAATGGTGTATGAATTCATTTCAATTTTGTCATTAAAAAACAAGTAAAACTTTTTTGAACTCACCAATGACAGTGAGATCGAAAAAATGCACCGTACGGTTGATCTTTACTTGATAATATCCAGCATGTTCAGTTGTGGTGTTTGTGATGGTCAGAGATCCAGTTCGTTTGTTCAGCTTCAATCTGTCTCTGAATCTCCCATCAAGAACATCATCTTTTACAGTGAATCTTTTGTTCAGTTTATTGATTTCAGCTATTAAAGTTTTTCCAAACGTCCACTGAATCACATAATCATCCTTTATTTCAGTAAGACGAGACTTTAGAGTGACTGAATCTCCCTCCTTCACTATTTTCACTTCACCAAACACTCCTGAAGAACAGAGTTTTTCACAGATTAAAGCTTTAAAATCACTTGATGTTGGTTTGATGAAGCTTCACTGAAATACTTTGAATCATGTAAATGTGACGTGAATAATATTCTGCAGCAGCACAAAGACAAAAGATGATGAATGAAAAGAGAAATAGATTTATATATGGATCAATAACTAAAAAAGACACTTTTAATGTTTAATGTCACACTAAAACTAATGCTGTTGAGTATCTGAGCTTCATATTTATATTATTTTATTGAATCAATCCATAATAACTGAGTTTAGAGCTGAATTCAGACTTGATCTGACAGTAAAATCACAGTTCAGTTATTTCTAGATGAGACGAACTGTAACGTGTTTGTTCTGTTTAGGTTTAGTTTTCTCTCTGTTTCCATTTGCCTGTGTTCTCTATCATTAGTTCATTAATCCCAGACCTGTTTCTGTTCTTCCAATATTCCCTGTTATTTAAAGCCTGAGTTTGTGTTCAGTTCATCGTCCGGTATCGTCTACGTTACGTGGTTGTGTTTCTCCTCATGATTCTCCTGTGTATTGTGTGGATTATTAGATTAAAGACTGTTCTTTGAGTTATTTCCTGAGTCGTGCGCTTCACTACAGCCACCGTCGCGACACTAACAGTGAATGTTAATCTTCTCTAACTAATTTAACCAGTAATTTAACACATGGTACAGAACAGACACAATGAAGCCAAAAAAACACTCCATCACCATCAGAGCCAAAAAAAACACAGGAACTTTCAAAAGCCCAGTGACAAAATGTCTGAAAAAGATTGATCTGAAACACTGAACTGATATTATCTGGTTGTGTGTGAATCCTCCCATCCTCAGTTTCCGCTCACACATCCGTCTGCTTTAACATCACGAAAATCAACAAGTTTTGCTGATCATTTTCAAATGAATTCTGGGCCTGAATGAAAACTAACAGCAGAAGAGTGAAATATTGGACTAGATATCTGAATCTACTGGTGTGTTATTTAGTGCTGTGAGCTGTCAATCATATTTGACCTCCGACCTGGACTCTTATTGACTGTTGATGGATTCACTTTATGTCAGTGTAAAGATGTTTTGTGGAGTGGAAGATTGTGATCTTATCAGGAGAGAAAATGAAGAAACGCCTCAGCCTCAAACTGCTGACACACACAGTGACGACAAACATCCAGCAGAAGCTTTATCCACCGACAGATCAAACCAGACACACTGATGCTTGAACAGATAAAATAAAAGAGAAAACATCTTCATTCGACTCAAAAGCCAGTAAATCACATGTATAATGTTTGTGTGTTACATCAAAATCCATGAGTGAACATTAATGCAAACATACCTAAATGTAATCGTTCATTTAGAGAAATATCATTTGGTTACCAGAAAGTTTTGGTCTTGGGGAAATTTGATGAGAAATGAGTTCATAATCAGATGTTTTGTTTTTGATTGTAGACTTTGGTATTTTGGTGAATCTGCGCCAAATTAACTCTTTTAAAACTCTAGATGAAACACATGTGAGTTTATCTTTTCATCTGGAGAAACTGAGAAGTGTAGATTTGCTACTAAAGAAGTGATCTTGATGACAATCTTCTTTTGAAAACTGCATTTAAAAATGTCTCTAAATTCAACACTCATGGCGCAACAATAAAACACACTTTTCACCAATATCCAACACTTTTCTCAATTTCGAATTATATAATAGTGGTCTGATTTTTTGCATGTTTGTCACACTTTAAAGGTGCCCTAGAATTGAAAATTTAATTTATCTTGGCATAGTTAATAACAAGAGTTCAGTACATGGAAATGACATACAGTGAGTCTCAAACTCCATTGTTTCCTCCTTCTTATATAAATCTAATTTGTTTAAAAGACCTCCGAAAAACAGGCGAATCTCAACATAACACCGACTGTTACGTAACAGTCGGGATCATTAATATGTACGCCCCCAATATTTGCATATGCCAGCCCATGTTCAAGGCATTACACAAGGGCAGCCAGTATTAACGTCTGGATCTGTGCACAGCTGAATCATCAGACTAGGTAAGCAAGCAAGAACAACAGCGAAAAATGGCAGATGGAGCAATAATAACTGACATGATCCATGATATCATGATATTTTTAGTGATATTTGTAAATTATCTTTCTAAATGTTTCGTTAGCATGTTGCTAATGTACTGTTAAATGTGGTTAAAGTTACCATCGTTTCTTACTGTAGTCACGGAGACAAGAGCCGTCACTATTTTCATTATTAAACACTTGCAGTCTGTATAATTCATAAACACAACTTCATTCTTTGTAAATCTCTCCAGCAGTGTGTAATGTTAGCTTTAGCCACAGAGCACTATCAAACTCATTCAGAATCAAATGTAAATATCCAAATAAATACCATACTTACGCGATTAGACATGCTGCATGACGAACACTTTGTAAAGATCCATTTTGAGGGTTATATTAGCTGTGTCAACTTTGTTTATGCTGTTAAAGACAAGCGCGAGCTCCGGGGGGCGGGGAGCGTGAGCATTTAAAGGGGTCGCAGCCTGAATCGACGCATATTTAATTATGCCCCAAAATAGGCAGTTAAAAAAATTTATTAAAAAAAATCTATGGGGTATTTTGAGCTGAAACTTCACAGACACATTCAGGGGACACCTTAGACTTATATTACATCTTTTGAAAACACGTTCTATGGCACCGTTAATATTTCAGATTAATCAAAGATAACACAAGTAAACACAACATGCAGTTTTTAAATGAAGGTTTTTATTATGAAGGGGGAAAAAAATCCAAACCCACATGCCCCTGTGTGAAAAAGTCTTGTTAAAACATAACTTAACTGTGGTTTATCACACCTGAGGTCAGTTTCTCTAGCCACACCCAGGCCTGATTACTCTCACACCTGTTCACAATCAAGAAATCACTTAAATAGGACCTGCCTTACAAAGTGAAGTAGACCAAAAGATCCTCAAAAGCTACACATTGTATTGAGATCAAAAGAAATTCAGGAACAAAAAAGAAAGAAATTGAGATCTATCAGTCTGGAAAAGGTTATAAAGCCATTTCTAAAGCTTTGGGACTCCAGCGAACCACAGTGAGAGCCATTATCCACATATGGAGAAAACATGGAACAGTGGTGAACCTTCCCATGCAGGAGTGACGACTCATCCAAGAGGTCACAAAAGACCCCACAACAACATCCAAAGACCTGCAGGCCTCACTTGCCTCAGTTAAGGTCAGTGTTGACTCCACCATAAGAAAGAGACTGGGCTAAAATGGCCTGCATGGGAGAGTTCCAAGACAAAAACCGCTGCTGAGCAAAAGGCTCGTCTCAGTTTTGCCAGAAAACATCTTGATGATCCCCAAGACTTTGGGGAAAATACTCTGTGGACTGACGAGACAAAAGTTTAACTTTTTTGGAAGGTGTGTGTCCCATTACGTCTGGTGTAAAAGTAACACAGCATTTCAGAAAAACAACATCATACCAACTGTAGGAGCCAAATGTGTTATTCTCATTATGACCACTGAGTGGCGCTGTGATTATTAGGAATTGTATATGTGTGTACGTGTATATAAGCAGCCTGCATTGTGTGAGTAAGCAGGTGTGTTTGACCCGGAAGGGCAAACAGGTTTTTGACCGCTTAACCACGCTTGATGTGGTGGTAAACACGCTTTGATGTGGTGTTAAACACGCTTTGATGTGGTGTTAAACACGCTTTGATGTGGTGTTAGGCATCATTATGCTTCAATGGAACCTTTTGCACGATGATAACAAAGGAAAATAAAGCTAAACTTATATGCAAGAAGAAGAATGGTCTCAGCGTTATTTATCAAGAAGGTAACACGTCGTCAACCAAAAGTGAGTCAAACCAACTTCTCCGGGGTCAAACCTCTCAGTAGCCAAAGTATAAGACTTGGCTCCTTCAATTTTAAGTCAAAAACCTATGCTATCGTGTGGGACTTTGTGGAAACCCTCGCAATCGTGTGGGACTTTGTGTGAAACTTCGGCACGTTTGGAAATATCAAAAGAGGAAGGAGGACGCGGTGCTAACGGGAGTTGCTGGATTAATGCCTGCGGTAAAGAGTGTTTCTGCTTGCTGTTTGTCATCATTCTAAAGGACATCGCTATGCTGGATTATGCTTTTAAAGTTGTCTACAGAAACATCGCAACAACGGATCATCTAATGGCGCCCAACGAACTGAGGTATGTGTAGCGCTACACTGTTTTATGGCCATTCAGTGTTGGCACACGTAACAATAATTTGGTCTGATCGCCGACGCGATCAGATGATAAACTTGGGTATTGGTTGTTTTGTTGCAACGAACTTTTGAAACATACTAATTCTTATGGAGACATGCAAAGAAATATCAAATACAGCTGTGGGTTCTGGTGTGTTAGTAAAACAAACAGTGTGGTTAGCAATGTGGAAGTGCAAACTGAAAAACGTGTGGTTAAGCTTTCATATAAAGCATTAGTTGATAAATTGGATAAGTTGAAAGCTGGTAGAAAAGCCACATTGAATAAGGCTGATAATATAAGAAAATCTTTGCAGGAGTGTGTTAAAAAGGGTGATGTATTACAGGTACAAAGTGTGCTTAAAGAGCTCATTGATGTATGTGATCATGCAAAAAACATTCACAAATCTGTGTTGGGTTTATTGTCACCTGATGAAAGGGAAGAACATGAGACATGGTTTAATGCAAAAATGATGTTTAATGATGAGTGCATTGCTGATACAAATCAATGGGTCATGTGTAATGAAGGAAATGCATTTGAAAGAGAATGTGATGTTATTGATGATGGTGTTGGTCCTAATGACAGTGTGTCTAATATAGAAAGTAAACGTTCAAATAAAAGCAGTATGAGCAATAGTAGAATCAGTACTACATCCTCTACAAGGATAAAAGCAGAAGCAGACAAAGCTGCACTTGTTGCTCGTGTGGCAGCTTTGAAGGTTAGGCATGCTCTTGAGGAGCAGGAGCAGCAGATAAGGAGGAAAAGGGAGCAGCTTGATTTGGAGGCTGAATTGGCTGCATCCACTGCTAAACTGGCTGTTTTGGAAGCTTTTGAACAAAAGAGCGTTTCTCAAGGATCTGCCAGTGTCATGAATTCTGACTTGGAAAAGGAAGGAACTAAAAGGAAGTCTGGTAACGGATTAAATCCTATGGCAACTGAATACAATCCAGGAACAGTGAAAATGGTTCAACAAAGTGTCTGTTCATTACCATCTGGCAAAGTACTTGATGTACGACCTAAAACAAGTGAGAGTCGAATTGATACTGTTACAAGCCAACAGCATGCTTTTCAACAACAACAACAACAACAACAGTTGCAAATGGAACTTCACTGTATACAACCTCTCAATCAAGGAACAAAAATGATGTCGCTGGTCAGAACATACCTGATATACTTGACATCATGCATAAGCAAAATGAGATTTCAAATGCGTTACTTCAACAACAACGTTCAATGTCATTGCCACCAAGAGATATTCCCACATTTGATGGAGATTCACTTCAATACAGAACTTTTATAAAGGCTTTCGAACAAGGTGTGGAAGAAAAGGCCAATAAAGCAGATTGTTTGTACTATTTAGTGCAATTTACTCGTGGACAACCACAAGATTTGGTGCGTAGCTGTCAACATATGGCTCCAGAACGTGGTTACACAGTAGCAAAGAATCTTTTACAAGAACACTTTGGCAACGAGTATAAATTGCTACTGCTTATATTGAAAAGGCTCTGGCTTGGAAACCTGTGAAGTCTGAAGATGTAAAGTCACTGCAAGCTTATGCTTTGTTTTTACGTGGCTGTTGTAATGCAATGGAGGAGCTTCAGTATATGCAAGAAATGGATATGCCTGCAAACATGCGAAGTATCATTTCCAAATTGCCATTTAAGCTGAGAGATCAATGGAGAGCAACTGCTTATGACATAATGGAAACATGTAACCGTAGAGCTTGTTTTATTGACTTGGTTGCATTCATAGAACGTCATGTTCGAATTCTTTCTGACCCTTTGTTCGGTGATATTCAGGAATCATCATTTGGTGTCACTGGTATGAAAACATTGACCAGATTTAAACAACAGTCTAAAGAAAGAATGAAGGGAAATAACTTTGCTATTAGTAGCAAACATGGACTCAGTATTGGGATCTGAGAGTTTAAAAACAGACTCTGGGAATGCTGATGATTGTCTATACTGTTCTAACAATCACTCATTGGAGGAGTGCGATCAGTTCAGTTCAAAGAAGCCAAGATAGACTTTCTGAGGGTAAAAGGAGTTTGCTTGCATGCTTATGTACTGGACATATGAGCAAGGATTGCAAAGGGCGCCTGAATTGCAAAGTTTGTCATCAAGCTCACCCTACAGTGCTTCATATTAAAAGGCAATCAGCATCTATGAAACAGTTCTCATCTGACAAGTTCGGTTCTTCCAAAGTATGTGGTCATACAGGAGTCGGTAAGGACCAATGTGCATTGTCTATTCTCCCAGTTCAAGTTAAATCCACCAAAGGAAACAAGGTTATACAAACATATGCATTCTTGGATCCGGGTAGTTCAGCTACATTCTGCTCAGAAGAGCTCATGCAGAAACTGAATTTCGGGTAAACGGGTCACATTTATGCTAAGTACAATGGGGCAACAAGCTATAGTTCCGGCTTACTCATTGTCTGGGTTGGAAGTATCCAGTTTGGATGACAATGATTTCTATCAACTTCCTGAGGTTCTTACTCAGCAGAAAATGCCAGTAAGTACTGACAACTTGATAACATCTGAGGATTTGGCAAAATTCCCATACTTATCAAAGGTGCATTCCAAACATAAAAGCAAATGTTGACTTGCTAATTGGTATCAATGCTCCCAAGATATTGGAACCTTGGGAGATAGTCAACAGCTGTGGGACTGGTCCATATGCTGTTAGAACAGTCTTGGGATGGGTTGTTAATGGTCCACTGAATGGAAACGGTGCATCAGGTATGGAGATTTCTACTGCTACAGTGAATAAGATTGCTGTGTGCAAATTGGAGGAAATGTTAATCAGTCAATACAATCATGATTTCAATGAAAGCAATGTGAAGAAAGAAATGTCTAGGGAGGACATCAGGTTTATGGACATTATGGAGCAATCAGCAATTCTTCAAGATGGGAAATATTGTTTAAAATTGCCCTTTAAGACCCAAGAAGTCTATTTGCCTAACAACTTTGCTGTTGCAAAGCAACGGGTACTTGGTTTGAAGAAAAGGTTTTTTAATAACCATGAGTTTCATCAAGAGTATACAGGATACATGAATGATATCATCAGTAAGGGTTACGCAGAACAGATACCTCAAGAACAGCTGCACTGTGAAAATGGGAAAGTATGGTACATCCCTCATCATGGTGTCCATCATCCAAGAAAGGGATCTATTCGTGTGGTGTTTGATTGTGGATCTACATTTCAAGGAACATCTTTGAATAACCAACTTTTACAGGGTCCTAATCTTACCAGCTCTTTGCTCGGAGTTCTCACTCGCTTCAGACAAGAACCTGTAGCCTTTATGGGTGACATTCAGGCTATGTTCCATCAAGTAAAGGTGGCTGAAGAAGATAGGAATTTTCTTCGCTTTCTTTGGTGGCCTAATGGAAACATTTCTGAGAGACTTGAGGAATATAAGATGACTGTACACTTATTTGGAGCTGTTTCTTCTCCAAGTTGTGCAAGTTATGCACTGAGAAAAACAGCGGATGAATCTGAGTTTCCAGCTCATGTGATTCAATCTGTTAAGCAAAACTTCTATGTGGATGACTGCTTGAAAAGCTCTGCTACAGAAAGTGAAGCTATAAAGACGATGGAGGCTCTCATTGCTTTGTGTCAGAAAGGGGGATTCATTCTGGAAAAATGGATCAGTAATAGTCGTGCAGTTTTGCACACTGTTCCAGTGAATCAAAGAGCTAAAGACTTGAAAGAATTGGATTTAGACAAAGATCAACTTCCGCTCGAAAGAGCATTGGGCTTACAATGGTGTGTGGAAACTGACTCTTTCAGATTCAAGTTGGAGGTAAAACGGCAGTCTTCTACCAGACGTGGTATGCTTTCAATCACCAGCTCTGTGTATGATCCTCTGGGGTTCCTGGCGCCAGTTATGTTGTCTGCTAAGATGATGCAACAAGAACTTTGCAGGAAAGGTTGTGGATGGGATGATGCCATACCACAGGACATATTATGCCAGTGGAAGGAATGGTTGGAGGATTTGAATTTGCTAACTGCATTCTCTGTGGATAGATGTATCAAGCCTAAAGATTTTGGAGAGATTAAGTATGCTCAATTACATCATTTTGCTGATGCCAGTACAAATGGATATGGTACAGCAACATACATCAGAGTGTTGAATTCGGAGAATCGCATTCATGTCGCTTTTTTGCTTGGTAAAAGCCAGAGTAACACCTTTGAAGGTTATAACTATTCCTCGTTTGGAATTGACAGCAGCAGTTCTTGCTACCAAGGTAGATACAATGCTGAAAGAGGAACTGAATATTAAGTTGGAAGATTCAGTCTTCTGGACTGACAGTACAGCAGTACTGAAGTATCTTAACAACACGGACAAACGTTTCCATACCTTTGTAGCTAACAGAATTGCAACCATTAGAGAAACAGTCAAACCCTCACAATGGAGACATGTCTGTTCTAAGGATAATCCTGCAGATGATGCTTCAAGAGGCATGAAAGTTGGAACTTTTCTAAAGAACAACAGGTGGCTTGGTGGTCCAGCCTTCTTGTGGTTACAAGAGGAGTATTGGCCTATGGACATATTGAATGTCTCAATTGATTCTGATGATCTAGAGGTCAAACGAGAAACCACAGTAAATGTTATTAGTGTGGATGAAATATCTAATCCCACCGACCAGCTAATTACTTACTTTTCTGAGTGGAGGAGGCTTAGAGTAGCAGTGGCATGGTTCCTCAAGTTGAAAAGAATCTTGTTGAAAAGGATTCGCTTGAGAAAAGAGCAAAAGACTATAAATGATGGACTTCCAATGAACACACAGGATTGCAGTGTACTGTCTAAGTGCTCAAGACTTGTAGCAACAACTAAAGGTTCTGTGTTGACACTGGATGATCTATTGGAAGCTGAGGAAGCCATCGTTCAGTATTGCCAGCAACAAAAATTCAGTGAGGAAATTGCGGCTCTTTTATCTGGGAAAGGGTCAGTGAAACGACAAAGTTCTATTTATCGGTTGGATCCATTTCTGGAGAATGGATTGTTAAGAGTTGGAGGAAGACTGAGTAAAGCAGCAATGCCTGAAGAAGTCAAGCATCCACTTTTACTTGGTAATGATCAACATATTTCCAGGCTTATTTTGAAGCATGTACATGAAAGTCTAGGTCATGGTGGACGAAGTCATACGGTATCAACAGTTCGGAGGAAATTCTGGATTACCAATTCCCATGCATTGGTAAGGAAAATCATTTCTGGATGTGGATTTTGTAGACGCCATAATAGAAGAGCAATTGAGCAAAAAATGGCAGACCTTCCAAAGGAGAGAATTCTTCCTGACTTACCGCCATTTACCAACACTGGAGTGGATTACTTCGGACCAGTGGAAGTAAAGAACAGAAGAATCTGTAAAAGGTATGGAGTAATATTCACGTGTATGGCAAGTAGAGCAATTCACCTCGAAGTTGCAAGTTCACTGGAAACAGATGCATGTATTAATGCATTACGACGTTTCATTAGTAGAAGAGGACAAGTGAAACATTTAAGATCTGATAATGGAACTAATTTTGTTGGAGCACAAAGAGAACTGAAGGAAGCATTGGCTAATGTAAATCATGACAAGATTCAAGGAGTATTGTCACAAGTTGAAATTCATTGGAGCTTTAATCCCCAGCAGGTTCACACCATGGAGGTGTATGGGAAAGGATACGCTCTGTAAAGAAGGTTCTCTGCTCTGTTCTACATCAACAAAGGCTAGATGACGATGGACTTCATACAGTGCTTTGTGAAGTAGAATCCATTTTGAATGATCGACCAATTACCAAACTGTCAGACGATCCTAATGATTTGGAACCTCTCACGCCAAATCATCTTCTTCTTTTGAAAGGGAAACCAGCTTTACCCCCTGGTTTGTTTGAAGTTCATGATCAATATTCAAGAAGACGTTGGCGACAGGTACAATATCTGTCAGATTTATTCTGGAAAAGATGGATTCAGGAATACCTACCTTTACTCCAGGAAAGACAAAAATGGAATCAGAAGAAAAGGAGTTTGAGTGCTGGTGACATTGTTGTAGTTATGGACTCATCAGCTCCTCGTGGTTCTTGGGCTCTTGGCAGGGTTATAGAGGTTTTTCCTGACAAAAATGGTCTGGTGCGTTCTGTAAGGTTGCAAACAAAAAGCAGTATTATTGACAGACCAATAACAAAGCTTTGTCTATTATGCGAAGTGTAACTAAGGGTTTACAATTGAATAAGATGGTAATATTTTTGGCTCCTTTATTTTTTGAATTGTTATGATACCATTAACAATTAGGAGTCGGTGTGTAGGAGCCAAATGTGTTATTCTCATTATGACCACTGAGTGGCGCTGTGATTATTAGGAATTGTATATGTGTGTACGTGTATATAAGCAGCCTGCATTGTGTGAGTAAGCAGGTGTGTTTGACCCGGAAGGGCAAACAGGTTTTTGACCGCTTAACCACGCTTGATGTGGTGGTAAACACGCTTTGATGTGGTGTTAAACACACTTTGATGTGGTGTTAAACACGCTTTGATGTGGTGTTAGGCATCATTATGCTTCAATGGAACCTTTTGCACGATGATAACAAAGGAAAATAAAGCTAAACTTATATGCAAGAAGAAGAATGGTCTCAGCGTTATTTATCAAGAAGGTAACACGTCGTCAACCAAAAGTGAGTCAAACCAACTTCTCCGGGGTCAAACCTCTCAGTAGCCAAAGTATAAGACTTGGCTCCTTCACCAACCATAAAATATGGTGGTGGTAGTGTGATGGTCTGGGGCTGTTTTACTGCTTCAGGTCCTGGAAGACTTGCTGTGATAAATGGAACCATGAATTCTGCTGTCTACCAAAAAATCCTGTCCAGCCATCTGTTCGTGACCTCAAGCTGAAGCGAACTTGGGTTCTGCAGCAGGACAATGATCCAAAAAACACCAGCAAGTCCACCTCTGAATGGCTGAAGAAAAACAAAATGAAGACTTTGGAGTGGCCTAGTCAAAGTCCTGACCTCAATCCTATTGAGATGCTGTGGCTTGACCTTAAAAAAGGTGGTTCATGCTCAAACCCACCAATGTGGCTGAATTACAACAATTCTGCAAAGATGAGTGGGCCAAAACAACCTCCACAGCGCTGTAACAGACTCATTAGTTATCACAAACGCTTGATTGCAGTTGTTGCTGCTAAGGGTCACCCAACCTGTTATTAGGGTTTGGATTTTGTTTTCCCTTCATAATAAAAACCTTCATTTAAAAACTGCATGTTGTGTTTACTTGTGTTATCTTTGATTCATATTTAAATTTGTTTGATGATCTGAAACATTAAAGTGTGACAAACATGCAAAAAAAGGGGGCAAGCACACACCACTGTATATATATATAAATAAATAGAATGTTTGTTTAAAAGTTCTCTGGTCGTTAATAATGTTCTTAGCACAAAAAAAATTTATACATTGTTCATGGAACGATTTTACCTCAAATGTTTACATTTTTAAATGTCACTACTTGTTCTGAGAACATCCAAAAGTAACGTTCCAATAATGTCTGAAGAACGATACAATAGAGTGTTCCCTTAACATTCACATAACCAAGAAAAACAATGAGGTTTTGAATGTTCAGAGAAGATTCCAAAATAACTTAATGGGAATGTTAGCAAAGTTCTTAGAACTTGTTTTTGTTATATTTGAGCTTCTTCTTTGTCTATATTGGAGCATTAATAAACCCACGTCATGATGTTTTACTTCACTATGTGCTACAACAACAACAAAAATAATTTTGATATCTGAGAAAGAAGTGCCCAACTTTTGACGATGTATCCTGTGTAAGATTTCGTTTATCTATCATCTCTATGGCCAGGAGGTCTTTTAATAGAACAGACCGACAGCTGCACACACACACACACACACACACACACACACACACACCCCAAGTGCTGTTATAAATACTGAGGTGTGTGTGTGTGTTTAGTTTTAGAGATGGCCGACAGAAAGAGCAGCAGCAGCTCTCGCCTGACTGTCAGGAGGAAAGAGAAAGCAGAAAATGAGGCAAAGAAAGAGGAGAAACTTCCGAAAGAAGGAGAGAAACCTCCTAAAGAAGGAGAGAAACCTGAGGTAAATGGGAAGAACGCGCCCGTGGAGAACGGAGAGGCCGCCGCCGCTGCCACCGGTGCAGAGAATGGAGCCGCAGCGAACGGAGATAAACCTGAGCCAATGGAGCTGCCGCCGTTTGAGATCATCACAGGGTGAGTCTGAAAACACAGAGAGACACGACAGAACATCAGACGAGGAGCTAGAACTGAACCTTCATTTACAGTCCATACCTGTACGACCTTCTTTCTTCTGTGGAACACAACAGGAGATGTTGTTTCTGCTCTCGAGCTCAAAAAAAAGACAGAAAACATCATAAACGTACACTTAATTAAAATAAAAGTTCTTTATTAGCATCAATGGTTCCATGAAGAACATCCATGGAGCCCCTTATGGTTCTTTAAGTTCTTCAGATTATTAAAATGTTCTTCACACTTTAAAAAAATGAAGAACTGTTCACTAAACACCAAAATGGTGCTTCAATGTCATCAAAAACACCCTACTGGAACCTTAAAAGTTTCGTAAAAGTAGTCGATGTTACTTGTGTGCTATATTTCAAGTCTTCTTAAGCTATATGACAGTTGTGTTTGAGGAACAGACCCAGTCATACTTTTGCTCACAAACTTGCTGAATCACAATCGGTCACATGATATGTGATAACCAATGGTGCTTGGGATCAGTGGCATCTTCTAGCGGAGTATGCAAATCTACACAAACACGAATGACAACAGATGACAAGAATAAATTAATAAATTAATAATTAAGGGTCGGTTCCTCAGACAAAGCATTGTGACTTCAGAAGACTTGGAAAACTTTTTTCTTGATTGGCATTGATGGTTCCATGAAGAACCTTTAACATCAAAGGTTCTTCACACTAAGAAAAAAATGGTTCTTTTAAGAAAGTAATCATTCTTCTATGGAATTACTGCTTTATTTTAAGAGAGTACATTTCTCCAGAAGACAGAATCTTTTGTGCAGTGAAATGGTTTCATGTTAAAGGTCCTTCATGGAACCATTAATGCCAATAAACAAGCTTTATTTTTAAGAATAATCTGAAGAATCTCTGCTATAAAGAACCTACTGTGGAATGGAAAGTTTCCAGGGATGTTGAAGGTTCTGCATGGAGCCACTGATGCCAATGAAGAACCTTTGTTTTTAAGAATTGTGTTTCTGTAGGGAATTGCATGAACGTTCAGGTCAAAAGCTTGTGTAGAGCAGATAGATTCAACCCAACCCCCACCAAGGTCAGTCCTGACAGGCGGTGATGTGTCTCGCTGTCTGCAGTGTGTCGTCTAAAGAACACACTCTTAAAAATAACGTTAGAACATCCACCTGGTGCTTTGAAGACTCTAGAAACCAAAACACAAATCTGAAGAACCTGAAATAACAAGAACTTTATTAGTCTCCAACAAGTTCTCAATTGAATCTCATGTAGGTATCAACTTCCTCTCAGATGTTTCTACTAAAATTCCCAAAGAGAAATAAAAACAGACCCAAATGAGTCAGCAATTGTCGAGTCTAGAGCTGCAAAATGAACGTGGAGCAGCTCAGATCATCTGATGAGAAATCATTTCATATTTCTGATTAGTATCTAGAGCACAGATTGAGACATCATTGAGATGTTTGCTGCATATCTAAAGGGTTAAAATTCTTTGAGTTTTGGATATTTTGCATTTCCGACTGGCGTTTAAGAATCCAAGCGAGTTTGATGAGTTTGATTCTGTCGACACATTAAAGCTGTGAATTGTTATGGATCATCTAATAGCAGGTGCTCATTACAGATGAACCGGGTTCATCTGGCAGCAAACACACACAATACTTCCAAACCGTCTCACCACACACGGTTCTGTATATGGGTCAGACTCCAAGAATAAAGTTCTGCCCCCGCTGAGGGTATTTATAACCCTGACAACCCTTCCATCTGTCAGCCTGTGAAGGAGCTGTTAAAAACGACCACAGAAACCCCCTCGGAGGCTGCAGACTCTGGAATGCTGGGTAATAATACAGCCGAGATACTTTTATGCACATTTAACCTGTTAACTGTAAATAATCACCCCCCTTTTGGAGCATAGCATGAACTTAAATGTTTGCAATTCATGAATGCTTTGGAATACAGACCTAAGGTTGGTTCTTTTTAAAGAGACACTCAGGAGATTATTGCAGAAGTGAAAACACATCAAAAAAATTAAAGTGTAAAAAAGTTACAGAAGATTAAACTTACTGTAAAGCAAACTAAACGTTTTATTTTACACAAAATACATATTTTACAAAATAATCTGGACTCTAAAATTGATAGAAAACCAAAGTCACATGTCTAACCAAGTTGTGTTCCAAACTTGAAGTTGATGTCACAAAAATTGAGATGCTAAAAGTATCATATGACTAATCTGAGCGAAATACCTTGTAATGTGAAGAGGTTCCAGTAGAGGATCTTGAATTCACCCCCTTTTGTGTCCACAGGGATCGCATGGACCCATTTTTCTTCAAGTTCCAGTTTAAGAATGTCGAGTACTCGTCCGGCCGGAATAAAACCTTCTTGTGTTATCTGGTGGACCAGGGCACGGACGGCCTCCTCCGGGGCTACATCGAAGACGAGCACGCGGGCGGCCACGCCGAGGAGGCGTTCTTCCAGCAGGTCCTGCCCAACTATGACCCCGCCTGCAAATACACCATCACATGGTACATGTCGTCCAGCCCATGTGCCGTCTGCGCCGGAAAGTTGGCGGAGGTCCTGAAGTCTAGGAAAAGCGTCCGTCTGGCGATCTTCTCCGCGCGGCTCTTCGAGTGGGAGGAGCCTGAGATTCAGGCGGGGCTAAAGGCGCTGGCGGCCGCCGGCTGCAAACTGCGCATGATGAAGCCGCTGGATTTCACCTACACCTGGGACACGTTCGTAGAGAACGACGAGGAGCAGTTCACGCCGTGGGAGGACTGCCAGGAGAACTACGAGTACTATCAAGATAAACTGGCCGACATCCTGCAGTGATGTAAGAGAAGATCATTACTACGACAAAACCATAAAAACATTTTTGTTACTTGATATAAAATAAATTTAAAATAAAATTTATAAAAAAAAAACAGTACTGACTACAAATATACTCACTTGACTCGTCCGCCATCTTGGATTAAAGATAGCTGCAATGAATTCTGGGAAAGCCTTGTTTTGTGAGGGAGCACCATTTTGAGATTAGCAATGTTCAAGGGTTAGTTCACCCAAAAATAATAATATCATTTATTACTCACCCTCATGCCACGAGAATATTTTTTGTGTGCCAAAAAAACAAAATAACGACTTATTTAGTGATGGGCAATTTCAAAACACTCTCTCAAGTTCGGAGCGTTATGAATCAGCGTGTCGAATCATGATTCGGATCGCGTCAAAAACTGCTGAAATCACGTGACTTTGGCGCTGATTCGACACGCTGGTTCATAACGCTCCGAAGCTTCCTGAAGCAGTGTTTTGAAATCGGCCATCACTATATAAGTCGTTATTTGTTTTTTGGCGCACCAAAAATATTCTCGTGGCTTTATAATATTAATATTGAACCACTGTACTCACATGAATTGATTTAAATATGTTTTTAGTACATTAATGGATCTTGAGAGAGGAAATGTCATTGCTGGCTTAGGCCTCACTGAGCCATCGGATTTCATCAAAAATATCTTAATTTTATAAATTAACAAAGGTCTTACGGGTGTGGAACGACATGAGCGTGAATAATTAATGACATTATTTTCATTTTTGGGTGAACTAACCCTTTCAGAACAGCACGCTATACTACTATTTCTGCAAAATATAGAAATGGCTGAAATAGTATGTGTAGTCCTTCATTTGGTCTGTCTATCTCAAGTGTGTCTCATATATCGCAGGGATCATCTGATGATTCAGGTCTCACTTTAGCTTCTAGGTCAAGATGTTCTAGGTGACGTTTGAGATATTTTAGACTATTCAAACTCTCATTTTGTCAATTAAAGCCATTGTTTTTATCTTTTGCAGGGTAATGAAATGATAGTGGACATACACTTATACAAAAGTGAAGAGAGAGTGTTTGTGTGCATGAGAGAGAAACCCAAACCTTTCACTTTCTGCATCAAGAGACGTTTAGTTACTTGTGATTTCTACGGTGAGGGTTTGAAATCCAAGAATCCTGTAAAACTGATGGATTACTTTAGTACTTTTATGTTTCTGCAGCGAGAGGATTTATACTTTTTAATAATTCGTTTCAAGTTTGAATGAATCACTGCGTTTTGTTCATCTGCTTACTTTTCTTTGATGTGAAGCATTTCATATTTCATACTGTTTTATATTCTGACCCAGTTAACAAAAATACTTTTTGCCAGCGTTTCCATTAAGTTATGAAAACGTTATTTCTGAATGTTCTCTGAACGTTCAAAACATCCAGTTTTTAGTTATTGTTTCTTGGTTATGAGAACGTTAAGGAAACATTCCATTTATCATTCTTCAAACATTATGGTGACGTTATTTTTCGATGTTCTCTGAACGTTTAAAAAAGACAAACATCCAACTAAAACGTGTCAGAAATAAAACGTTTGTTCATAACTTTGAGAGAACGTTGCTTGTTAGCTGGGTGGAACTTCAATTTTACTTCATCATTTTATATTCATGCACAATTCATACTGGGCACTGTGAAATTCAGAAAGTTTTGTATTAATACTTTGCAAACTAAACTCAAATTAGATTTGCAGCTGTAGCTATATGAAATAGTTGTGCAAGCAATAAATATACTAAATGGAAACGACCTTCACTATTGTTAGAAAAACGAATAAAAATGTATTGTTTTGGTGTCGTGCTTCATTTTGTGTATTACAGATACAAACACACAAACATTCATTACACCATATTTAACCGAATTGAGTTCTGAAATGAACAACAGTTTACTTAAAAGCATCTTTAATCACACACATACATAATAAATCAAAAATACGATCTGTTTATAGCCATCCATATACATCAAGAATGATTTGAAACCCATCCAACACATCCTCTGCTCATAAATAAATCAACACTTACAAAACAAAAACAGCGTGATATTTTTTATACATAAATTTTTGGACGTGTAGGTGATTAGTGAAGACCATGGTAATGCGATTGCACGTGATGTATTTCAAAGAAATATTCTAAACTGATTCTATATTTCTTGAATACATGTTAAGGACAGATTTATACAGGTGAAGATCTCCGCTCTGCGTCTGCGCAGAGGGAGAAACGCGCCAAAACTAGATCGCTTACATTCTAATCAATAACTATCCAATTTTGTTGATTATAAAGGCAGCAATCTAGTTTTGTTCATCAGCGTTTCGCCAGTCAGTCTCATTATAGACGCGGTCGGACTGTCATTGGTTAGTTTTCCCGGGGAATCAGAATGGTGCTCGTATGGCGCTATTTCTCTCCGTCCAGTCCAGCAGTGAGGTGAGGTCTGTACATGTCGCTCAACAGCGTCTCTAGCGCCCTCTTGTGGCTGCTGCTGTCTCTACCGGGCTGAGGACCGCGAAAGCGCCACCTGCTGTCCGGCTCGTCGGTGGTCAGTGTGCGGGTCTGTGCGGTGTGAAGTCCCTCGATCGCACTGGACAGCCAGATCAGTCTCTTCAGACTCTGAATGGAGCGACCGCGATCATGCATCAACTGATGCTCTGTGACCGCCCGTCTGCTGCAGAGAGGACAATTCATCTCAGAACAACTTGTGATAGATAGATAGATAGATAGATAGATAGAATAAAGGATTAGTTCACTTCTGAATGAAAATTTTCCTGATAATTTACTCACCTCCATGTCGTCCAAGATGTTCATGTCTTTCTTTCTTCAGTCGAAAAGAAATGAAGGTTTTTGAGGAAAACATTCCAGGATTATTCTCCTTATAGTGGACTTCAATGGCCTCCAAACAGTTGAATGTCAAAATTACAGTTTCAGTGCAGCTTCAAAGAGCTTTAAACGATACCAGACGAGGAATAAGAGTCTTATCTAGAGAAACCATCGCTCATTTTCGAAAAAAATGTAAATGTATATGCTTTATATAAACAAATGATCGCCTTATAAGTGCTTCCACTTTCCGTATTCTTCAAAACGCTTACGCTGTATGTCCTATACCTTCCCTATTCTACTTACGAAAAAAAACGAATTTCATTCTATTCCGTTCCGTAAATAGAATAGGGAAGGCATAGGACATACAACACAAGCGTTTTGAAGAATACGGAAAGCGGAAGCATGTGCAAGGCGATATTTAGTGTTGATAAAGCATATACAGTTGTATTTTTTTTAGAAAATGAGCGATGGTTTCTCTAGATAAGACTCTTATTCCTTGTCTGGTATCGTTTAAAGCTCTTTGAAGCTGCACTGAAACTGTAAGTTTGACCTTCAACTGTTTGGAGGCCATTGAAGTCCACTATAAGGAGAATAATCCTGGAATGTTTTCATCAAAAACCTTCATTTCTTTTCGACTGAAGAAAGAAAGACATGAACATCTTGGATGACATGGGGGTGAGTAAATTATCAGGAAAATTTTATTTGAAAGTGAACTAATCCTTTGAGAATGCTCGGTCTCAGTTAATCACGGTGTTCCACAGGGCTCAGTGTTGGGTCCGCTATTATTTATTTTTTACCTCTGGTCATATTTTTGAACTTAGATAGATAGATAGAGATAGATAGATAGATAGATAGACATACCTCTCATTCTCCTGACACTGTACGGCTGCAACCACCATCAGTATCATGAGAGCGACGCGCTGCTGAGATCTTTGCGTCTTCAACATCATCTGCAAACTCATAAACTCCTTGAGCTGAAGAGCAAAAACATGAACTTTACAAACACATGACTCAATTAATGAAGCTGCTAACTTGAGCGTTAACTTCTCCGGAGGTCAGTAGTACTCACATCGTCTCTCTCTTGGACAGTGAGGCGGCCGTCTGTTCTCCTGCTGTCTGCAGATGCTTGACTGACAGACGGTCAGTTCTCAGGGTTTATATAGACCGCTGGCATCCCCAACACAGGAAGTGACCTCACACAGTCAGACTTCAGAGGAAACGGTCTGAAGAGCTTCTCCTCCTCCTCCTCCTCCTCCTCAAGCCCCAATTATCCTGCAATTATGCTTTAGTTGCTTCAATCAAGTCATTTATAATGGATGCATCAAACTACTGATTAATTCACAGGTTGAGCTCAAAGGCACCTGGGATTGAATTTTGGTGCCTTTTTTGTGGGTTGTGAAACTGCTGAGAAAGGCTGTGAGATGTGAATGAGCTGAAAACAGGAGAAAAGTCTTAGTTTGAGAGTTAAAAACTGATGCTGAAAGGAAAAGTCTAAACAATAAAGCTACTGGTGTCCATAACAAGCTTTCTAGTTAAAATGCCTTTTCGTTAGAACTTCAAAACTAAGCAATGCCGTCGGCGTGTTTCCACGTCAGTAGAGCATCGCTAAAAAGACTTACACCATGGCAACCCATCTTGGATGTGGTTTCTACAGCTGAGAAATGCAGTGAGCGTTTGATGATGGGGACGTCGATGATGATTGCTGCAAAGTCTGACATCTCTGATTAGCAGCCACCAGATGCCCTCAAACCTACAAAACTACTGCAAAGGGATAGTTCAGCCAAAAATGACAATTTTGTCATAATTTATTCGCCCTCATGTTACTCCAAACCTCTATGGCTTTCTTTCTTCTGTAGAAAACAAGAAGAATATTAGCCTACAGTGGCCATAAAACATACAATAAACATGTTGAACGTGACTTTGGCGCTCCGAACCGCTGATTCGACACGCTGATTCATAACGCTCCGAAGCTTCCTGAAGCAGTGTTTTGAAATCGGCCATCACTATATAAGTCGTTATTTTGTCTTTTTGGCGCACCAAAAATATTCTCGTCGCTTTATATTATTAATATTGAACCACTGTACTCACATGAACTGATTTAAATATGTTTTTAGTACATTAATGGATCTTGAGAGAGGAAATGTCATTGCTCAGGCCTCACTGAGCCATCGGATTTCATCAAAAATATCTTAATTTGTGTTCTGAAGATTAACGAAGGTCTTACGGGTGTGGAACGACATGAGGGTGAGTAATTAATTACATTATTTTCATTTTTGGGTGAACTAACCCTTTAAATGCTCAAAAATCATCCTGTGAAAAATCATTTTGAAGTTGCATTACCTTTGAAATGGTACTTTAAAACCTTTTAGTGGCTCAATTTTTGTGATATCATCTTCAGATTTGGAGCACAACTTGGTTAGACATGTTTTCTAGCATTTTTAGAGTCCAAATGATTTTATAATATTATATATATATATATATATATATAGTATAAAATACATGTTTAGTTCAGTACATTTTACATTTGATTTACAGTAAATGATTATAAATTAGGTGTCATTCGAAACCTTAAGCGCTCAAAATTCATCTTGTGAAAACCATTTTGAAGTTGTGTTACCTTTGAAATCTTTTAAACTTCTATAACCTTTTGTGCATTTACATTTTTTGATGTTTTTTTTTACTTCTCTGTTGAGTGTCTCTTTAAAAAGTACCAACCTTAAGTCTCTATTCCAAAATATTCTATTTTATTGTCTTTCTCCACAGATTTAGCATCTCAAGATGCACTGTGCTGGATTTGACATGAATAACCCTGTTGGTTTTTGTGTGCTTCAATACACAAAAACAGAAATGAGAGTTGCTACAGCAAAATCTCCATTAAGGCATCATTTCTGAGGAAGATTATAATTTGTGTTTGCTCAACATTGTGCCAAAACAAAACTGTGGCTAAATTGTGCACTTAAACAGGAGCCACACTCATTTTATATCCTCTTTTCCTCTCTGAAGCCCCGCCCCGCCGCGTGCGTGCGTGTGGACGTTCATTACGTGAGCGCCTCCGTATTTCCGCGCTGCGCCATTTCAGAGCGGATCTGATCCAGGAATCAAATACACACGGTCAGAAACACGCGATACTGACGGTAAATTTACTTTTATTCGTTTTCATTCTGTTGTAATGCTTTTGATTCTGTCGTTTGTGGTTTTTAGTGACCAGCGTTAGCAGACAGTTGTGCGTTTTTGCTTAATTTTGGGTCTTTCAGGCGCCATTTTACTATTGACCCAGATTAGCTGTTAGCAGCTTACTTCGAGTCTTTTATCGCGCGTCTTAAATTAACAATTATCTTAATTATATTTACAGCACATATCGCGCGTTAAAGAGACGGATTGTGTTTCACAGTGTTTTGTGTTTTGTGTGTAGTCGCGTGTGAACGCCATGCGCCATTTTGAGCAGCGAACAAAAGCAAAAGACGATTTTTTTTTCGTTACTGTTATTTTCGTAGCCTATTTTACTTTATTTTCAGGCGCTAATCTTTATTTCTATATTCATTTATTTTGTTCTGCTTTAAATGTGTAACATACCAGTTTTGTAGTAGGTGAAATTAAACAATTTTGCCTATTAGGAACTAAAAAACAACACAAATCACGGTGTTTGACTCTAGGGCTCTAGGACAAAACCAAATATTTATCTTTTATTATGTCAAGACAACATTCAACATAAAGAGCAAGAGAATAGAAAGAGACGGGTATTGAGGGGGATGGAGACCGAAATCAGCCACACCTCCATTATCATCTCTCTAGAGATTCTCTGGTTTGTTATTTAAATTAGTGTATAAATGGCACGGTAACTATTGACACACAATTCACGTTTCTATCGGATTTACAATTTTTTTTATGTTTTTTTTTTTTACATGGCAAATCTCTGGGATAATGCTGTAAACTATAGGGGGAGGCAGTTGGTACATTAATAATAAGGCTAAATTAACAATTTTGCAAACAAGGCAGATTTCATATTAACGTTAAAGTAACTTTTAATGAATCATAAACTTGTTTTCATTATGTATTTTTTCAATGAAATGAAATATTGAAGAACAGGTTAAAGGGTTAGTTTACCCAAAAATAATGTCATTAATTACTCATCCTCATGTCGTTCCACACCCGTAAGACCTTCGTTCATCTTCAGAACTCAAATTAAGATATTTTTGATGAAATCTGATTTCATCTCAGTGACGCCTGCATAGCCAGCAATGACATTTCCTCTCTCAAGATCCATTAATGTACTAAAAACATATTTAATTCAGTTCATGTGAGTACAGTGGTTCAATATTAATATTATAAAGCCACCGAATATTTTTTGGTGCTCCAGAAAAACAAATAACGACTTATATAGTGATGGCCGATTTCAAAACACTGCTTCAGGAAGCTTCGGAGCGTTATGAATCAGCGTGTCGAATCAGCGGTTCGGAGCGCCAAAGTCACGTGATTTCAGCAGTTTGACACGCGATCCGAATCATGATTCGACACAAAAGATTCATAACGCTCCGAATCTTCCTGAAGCAGTGTTTTGAAATCGGCCATCACTAAATAAGTCGTTATTTTGTTTTTTTGGCGCACCAAAAATATTCTCGTGGCTTTATAATATTAATATTGAACCACTGTACTCACATGAACTGATTTAAATATGTTTTTAGTACATTAATGGATCTTGAGAGAGGAAATGTCATTGCTGGCTATGCAGGCCTTACTGAGCCATCGGATTTCATCAAAAATATCTTAATTTGAGTTGTGAAGATGAACGAAGGTCTTACGGGTGTGAAACGACATGAGAGTGAGTAATAAATGACATTATTTAAATTTTTGGGTGAACTAACCGTGTAAGTTAAAATGTAATCTAGAGTGCATATATTTATCACATTTATTGTTTGAGTTTGATGATAAAATCAACAGAATTTCAAAGTTGAGACTCTTTCATACACAAAATAACAAACTCATCTCATTACGCTTATGTAACAGTAACTTATATTGTGCAGATTGAGCCATGCATCGTGACTGCCCTCTGGACTGCAAGGTGTACGTTGGGAATCTGGGGAACAATGGGAATAAGTCCGAACTGGAGAGGGCGTTCGGTTATTACGGACCCCTGAGGAGCGTGTGGGTGGCCAGGAACCCTCCTGGCTTTGCGTTCGTTGAGTTTGAGGACCCTCGTGACGCCACAGACGCCGTCAGAGAGCTGGACGGACGGTGAGTGTGGATTAAAAATCTAGTTGTTATCAGCAAATTACCCAACGGCTTCGATCTAACCGACGGGTCACGCAGGACTCTCTGCGGTTGCCGAGTGAGGGTGGAGCTGTCCAATGGCGAGAAGCGAACTCGTAACCGGGGTCCGCCTCCTTCCTGGAGCCGACGTCCACGCGACGACTACCGCAGGCGAAGCCCGCCTCCCAGGCGCAGGTAAACCTGTTTTCCCTCTCACCTGTCTCTCTGTAGATTGTGTTTCAGAGGAAACTAATGCGATTCTGCCCCCTCCGCCAGTCCTGGAGGCCCCTGCTCCGCCGGTGCCACGTGACCCGGTTCTGATGGGTGTCTGCCGGAGATCTTTAGCTCCTCCATCTTCATTGTCATTGATAACCATTAAACAATGATCTGACTGGGCTTTTCAAATTCTGATAGATTTGTTTAAATGCAGATCAGCAAGTGATTTGGGCTAATCTCAACACCACCCGGGTCGCGTTTCACGCCGAAATTAAAAGTAGGACCAAGAAAAACGAGCCTTTTGATCGCGTGTTGGGTTTCGCTTCACGATAAGGTTCCGTTTGTTCATATTGAACTAACAATAAAAATGACTTCTAATCTTAATGTTGAAATTAACATGAACTAACAATGAACAGTTGTACATGATTAACCAACATTAATAGTCTAACAGATGTACTGCATTACCTGATTTTAACTAATGGGACTTTATTGTGAAGCGTTGCTGCTTTTGTTGCATCTTTGTTTTGATGACAATTTAGCACCTTTTTTTTTTTTTTCTTCCACCAACTTCTCATTACTGTGATTGTGGTAATTCAACGTATTCAAAATGTAAAGATTGATGTTTTTTACACTTCTAATGAGAATTCTGGCGCGATGGATGTGCTTAATTGTCCTTAAAATGCGCTTTTGATTTCGGATTGAGATTTGACCCGGATGCGATTTCGCACGCATTGTGAGATTCTTCTTGTTAATATTAATTGTGCAAACTTTGCGAATTGGCCGTCAAAGCCCAGTCGCTTGTGTTCAGTAATCTGCTCGGCTCTAGTAATGGTTGGAATGCAATCTTTTGTTGACTTAACTTTACATGAAGGTTGTTTTTATTTTCTTATCTTATCATCTATATTAATAAAAATGAACCCCGTTGCAGAGTCACCACCATGCCTCTCCTCACCACACCCTCTGAGTCAGTCTACTAGTCCTCTTTCAGCATCATGTGACCAGCGTGCCCCAATCAGCTGGCTGGGTTGGTGTCACATGACCCAGGCGTGGCCAGTCATCAGGTCGCACCAGCCCATTGGTTCCTGAGCATGCCGTTGTCAGCTCCTCTTCCTCCAACCTTAACACCCAATCGGCAGCGGCCCACTTCACATTCCTGACCAATCAGCGTTTTACGTTCCCCAATGTCTACACTACCAACCACCAGCAACAGCCTTCGGCTAACCAATAAAAGCAGGAAAAATCCACTACATCCAGCCCCCATCCGCAAGCCAGCTAATCAGCTCGCAGCATCTGGCCTGCACTTTCCCGCCAATTCTGCTCCCCGGCCGCCAGCCGCCTCCCCTTCGCCTTTTCTAGCTTGTTGAAAACCGAAAGACTAGTAAGTTTTTCCTGCTTCATACAGTTTAATGCTGAATACAGATATAAGATGAGGAGAAATCTCCTGTTGAGTTGAGAAACACAGGGTTGGTATGAGATCTGAGATGTGCAGACTCCGTTAAGGTTAGGCAAAGCAGACTGATGGGGAGCCCAAACGGAGGTTCAGGTTACATAAGAAGCGTGGGCTTTGAGAGCTGCTCTTGCTTTCTTTCAGTGTCTTCATTCTGTGGGATTGTTTGCAGTGCGTTTCTGTTGAGTTTCTCCTAGTGCACTACTGTGTAGCTCTCTGTACACGAGCGTAACGCTCTTAGCGAACCCTCATGTGGCGAGATCTCCACTCCACCCCTGTATCAGGGCGGTGACGAGTGTTTGACTGTTAGCAGGCTGGAGTTTCAGGGCTTTTGAGGTGCGTTCCCGTGTCGATCGCCGCGCTCACTCGCTCTTCTTCTCTTCTCTTCTTCAGATCTCCCAGGAGGAGGAGCTTCAGTCGCAGTCGTAGCAGGTAAGAGTTTGCGCAACCTTGCGCGCAAAAAGGCTGCGTTATTGTGCGAGCACTTTATCGTTTTTTTAGTAATATTTTAAAAAATTTATTTTCCGTTTTGTAATTTTTAAACATGTCTGTAGTTTTTTATTTTAGTTTTTTAGTTATATCAAGTTGAACTAAATTAAAATGAGATGTTGCTGGAAAACGAGCAAGTTTATTTTCTTCAAGTAACGAACACTTTTACAGTTGTAAACTATAATAACCCTGGTTCTGGACTCCGTCTAGATCTCTTTCCAGAGAACGCAGGAGGGAGAGATCGCTGTCCCGCGACAGGAACCACAAGCCTTCGCGATCTTTCTCCCGATCGAGGAGGTAAGTGTTTCGCTCCTTTATATCGTCCGGCCAGAAACTACGTCCGACACAGAGCTCACATCTCGATTTTTTTTTTCGTTTACAGTCGTTCCAGATCTAATGACCGGAAATGAACCACAACTCTGAGAAAAACGTTGTGACGGGAAAACGTCGATCAAAAACTTTGAAAAGACTTTATTGCTCCGAGTCCCCCATTTATTTTGTTTTTTTTATGAACATTATTTTAGCGGTTCTCTTTCCTTCTGTAGCTGCGGTTTTAATGCGACAGCATTCCATCTCACACTTCTTTTAAGACTTTTTTTTTTTTGTTTTGTTTTTGTCGGTGAATGTGATTGGTCCTGCTGCGCTGAGCTCATTTCCTGTCGCCTGAGCTCGACCGCAAGCGTTTTGCTTTGTTTGTGTGCATCAGAGGGGGAAGGTGTAACGGCACTGTGTCGCCAGCAGGGGGTGGAATGAAGAACAGCTTTCATTCTCGTGTTTGTTTTTTTCCTTGTAGTGTTTGTACTGTTTATAATGTTGACCTGAATTAAAAGTCATTACAAAATATCCTTGTCTCTTTCTGAATTTTTACAATTCTTGTCCATTTTATAGGGTTGTCTGAATTTAAATCAGATGTTTTGTTTGTAATGTTTGTGCATCTTTCATTGACATTTACTCAGATTTTATCCAAGAATTGCAAAATAAACAACACACAGGGTTAAGACGTTAATGCATTCGCTTTTATTTACAGCATTTATTATCCTTGCAAATGTTAAAGTCTCCATTTAAAGATATATGCTTGTGTACAGTAATGATGACTGACTAGCTGAAAATCCTGGTTAATATACTATAAATTTTGGTTATAACTTAGCAAGTGTATTTTTAGATTCCTGTTTTAGGTTAAATCGCTCGAGGAATTTGGACGGCCAACAATAAAAGTAGAAATATAATAAAGAAGGTAAAATCATTCTTAAATACACTAGTCAACATTTGAAGTGGATCAAAACTTTCATCAAAGTTGTCCTAAAACCACCTTCTTAGGACAGCTTAGTTCTTAGGACACATTTGATTACTTCAAATGTTGACTATATAACTAAAGTATATACAGATGGTGTGCGAGAGGTAAGATGACGTGTATCAGTGTATGTGCAGTATGTTGTAGTACCAGCAGAGGGCGAACTTTAACCCTACATTGGCTCTGGTTTTGTTTATAAATGAAGTATATAAATGAAACTTGCATACAGGACAGTACTACAGGGAGTAGAAAAAACGCAATGGTGTAATATAATAACTAAACATTTCACACATTTATATTTTTTTTTTATAGTATTAACTGCATCTTTATGCATTAAAATACAAGAAAACTCAAATGGGTTCTGGTTTGGTGAGGTGTAAAGGTAGGTTCAAATCCTTCATTCAGGACTTTTTTCTTGACAACTAAATGATGTAATAATTCAGACTAAACCAGCTACTACTGAAATACCAGCAGTCATTCATCTAACCCTACAGTCACGTGGTTTCAAAAGGCCACAGATCACAAGATAACCTCTTACTTAAGCTCGACTTCAGGGGTGGTGCTTGTCATAGTCCTTGAAAACCCCTCCACTTTGAGAACAAATATTATGTAACTGCTGCCAGAGGTGTGGTTGGTTAAATCTTTCTATTATGAGTGAGTAATGATGGATCATTCGCTAGTTTACAGACCAGAAGACGTTTACGTTTTCCACCATTTTAAATCACTTTTCGCTTTTAGCAGTTCACTTTTGGTTTAATAAATTAATTTCTAAAAGTACAAGTCTTCCATGTATCTTTCAATTAATATGAGCTCTCTCATATTATATTAATAATATCTTTTATAGTCACGAAACGTTCATTTAAAACCAATGAATCTCAGTGAATGAACAGGTTCCACAGAAACTCAAACTTTCCCGCTCTTTCCCTCGCGTTACTCACGGCTCCGTGACGTCACGTTCTGATGAGTCACGCGTCGGGTGGCTGGCTGATTTTCCCGCGGCTTCCTCGCGCTGCGGAATGTTCTGTCAGACTCCCAACAAAACACCGCGAACACTAATGAAGAGAGGTCACTAATTAATGAATGGAGGCCTTTCCTGATGATTGTCGTGGGAAACATGGACTCGGTCTCATTAGTGAACAAACTGTGATTGATTGACTAATTGATTTTAATTTTATTTAGTGCTGTTGTGTTTACTAAAGACACACAGTATTAAAACAAACACTTTAGCTCATATTTTGTATAATGTCTAAGTTAATAGGCTACATGTTCAAAACAGTCACTTTAGCAAAGTTTGTACTAATTTTGGTTTATTTTTATAAATAAAAGACTTCATTTTTGGTCAATAAATATACTATCATTAAAACATGTTAATATAAAAATATATATATAAAAAAAAAAGAAAATATTTTAAAAAGTAAATGAAAGCATTGAAGAAAGTCAATGCTTATAATAAATTATATTTTATTATATGATATGATTAATATCATATTTTTTTAAATATGATGGTTTCGTTATGAATATGGTGATTATCTCTAAGACGGACACCCAAACTAATATATGATATTTTACCATCTGAATCTAACCAAATCAGACAGTTGTTTATTATCATTAATTAATAAGCACTGGCACTTTTTTACCCCAATACCTATTTTTTATTCTTCCGTTATTGAAAAACTGTTGCTTTAATTACCTTGAACAAAACTGAAAATCATTAAGACCTTTGTCTCGAAATATATTCAATAATTGTAACGATTCTCATTTGCTACTAGACTGTGTAAACCCAGCCTGATCTGCTGGCGATTTGATTTCGCCCAGCAACTCAGTCTGGAAACCCGTACATTCATTTCTACTGCTTCTGTTACACTTTTGCGGGAACCAATCACAGACTGGCTTATCCACCTTGCTCGCTATTGGCGGGTATAACACGATGACGATAGAGAAGCGACGGCAAGCACAACCGTCAATCCAATTCCTTTTAACTTCTCGACGATGCTGAATGACTTCTTTAGTTTAGCAAACAAATCGCTCGAGTGGGTGTAAATACCACTCACTTTCATGTTTTTTTTTTTTTTTTTTTTTGCACAACCTGCAAAAATCGCTCGATGCCATTGCTGCTTCTGCAAACCGCTGATCAATGCTACAGACCAATACAAACTAAACCTGTCTGGAGTTTTCGCGTCGCTCTGCAAAGTACGTCACCTGGATCGTTGATCTGATTGGTTGAAGGACTATCCAATTGCGTGACTAATGCTCGTTGATCACGCCTCTTGTGCAGTAGAAAATACATAGCAGACTCCCCAGACCAATGTTCAATTTTAAATTGAGCTTGGTCTGGTGATAGCCAGACAAATTTGCCGCTTAAATCTACAACATTTTAAAAAAACATAAAATATTTTATCAGATTAGAACACAATCAACTTTGCGCTAAAAAGTCACATAGTTGTAAATCTTATGAAAAACACTTTTTTATATAAAATTTCAACTTTTGTCATAATTTAGACGTTTTGTCATTGACGAGTCAGTTTAGACTTTTTATGTCACAATTGACTTGTCATTTTTTTTTTTACTTTTTGTCATAATTTCAACTTTTTAAATCAATTTCAACTTTTTGTTGTAATTATGACTTGTTAATTTTTAATTGTTGTTTTTTTTTTTTTGACTTGTCAATTTTGACTTCTTGTCAAAAATTTCAATTTTGTCATTATGACTTTTTAAGTCAGAATTTTTGCGCTGCTGTTTGCAATCTCGTCAAGGACCAGACAAATTTCCTTGTGCATCTTGAAAAGTGGATGTTTTGGAAAGTTTTTGTGCCATCTAGTGGTTTAGAGGAAAATAAAATCAAAGGCACCTTTAGCTCCTATACCCTACTGTTTCATATGGAATAAATACATTTGAGGGGGAAAAAAATCAATTGTACTAAAATGCAATACCATGGTCCTTAAAGGGATAGTACAAAAATGGGTTAGGGTTAAGGTGTATATGAGTAACTGATGTTTTGAAACCCAAAAAAGCGCATACATCCATTATAGAAGTAATCCACACGTCTCCAGGGGGTTAATAAAGACCTTCTGAAGCGAAGCCATGGGTTTTCGTAAGAAAAATATCCATATTTAAAACTTTATAAACTGCAATAACTGGCATCCAGCAATAGCCATATGCAAGTTGAGTTCCAGCGGAAGCGTGACCTCTGACCTGACGTGTTATTTCTCATTATTATTTACTGTGAAACTGTTTTTCTGGACATGTACCGTCAGCTTAATTGTGTTGCTTACTTTGGATCTTTATATGATGTAGGTTATTAGTTTTATTAATAATGAGGGTCTCCTCTCATATGTGGGCGGGGCTCGTCTGTAATATCCTGCTGTAAGAGAACAGAGATATTAGTTACATTTGTCAAAAATTTATGGAAGGCCATTTCTGCCACACAAGGGGAAAAAGTCACGTAGTTGTAAATCTTATGAAAAAAAACTTTTTTAGGAAATTTAAACTTTTGTCATAATTTAGACTTTTTGTCATTGACTTGACTCAGTTTAGACTTTTTATGTCACAATTGACTTATGTCAAAATTTTTGACCTTTTGCCATAATTTCAACTTTTTAAATCAATTTCAACTTTTTGTTGTAATTATGACTTGTCAATTTCTAATTGTTTTTTTGACCTGTCAATTTTGACTTCTTGTCAAAAATTTCAACTTTGTCATAATTGACTTTTTAAGTCAATTTCAACTTTTTATGTTGTAATTATGAATTTTTAATTAAGAATTTTGAATTTTATGTCTTATATTAACTTTGTCATAATTGTCTTTTTAAGTCAGAATTTCAACTTGTCATAATTGCAACATTTTATGTCATATTTTTACTTTTTATATTTGTTGTGTTTGTTATATATTTTTTACTTTATTATATTTTTGATTTCTACATTTTGTCATTTCAACATTTTAAGTCAGTTTTGACATTTTGTCATTTTTAATTCAGAATTTTGACTTTTTAATTCAGAATTTCACATTTTTGCCAAATTTGGAATTTCTAAGCCATAGTTTTGACAATTCATCTCATAATCATGTATGTACTTAGTATTTCATAATATCAACTTTTTATGTCATAATTATGATTTACTAAATCATGATTTTTTTTTATTATTATGAGAAAGGGATTCCATAAATACCAAAGAAATAAAAATAACAAAAAAATGTTAAAAAGGTATTGGAAACAAGGTATGGAGAAACAATAAAACAAACAATGTGAGATGATTTCTGTTTTTCAAAATGCAGATTCGTTTTCAAATCTTACTGTTCATGTGGCTATTAATAAAATAAAATATTCACAATTAATCTCATGGTTTTCTGTCAGTCTTTAGAAAGCAAAATAAAATCTAGTGTACAATTCTAAATGTTTCTTTTTTACTTGAGATTTATTTTAAATTTTACTCAATCCTTTGCAACTGTGTGGGGTTTCCACCTGTAATTAATTATATGAAACAGAAATCAAGTTTACAAGCTAAAAAATGTAAAAACAGTAAAGCTAGGGTTAACGGGTGAAAGCTAGGCTAAGCAGCAGTAGTAAAAATTTTTAGTATTTTTAACAGTAAGAAAGAAATTTTCAATTATTTCTAAGAGCTCCTTCCAGTGTACATAGAGTATGTTGAAGAATCTTTCTCTTTTTTGCTTTATAATTTAATGTACTTGACTTTTCTGTAATTTAATTGCCATGCTCGTACAAGAAAGGGAAATAAACACTTAAAACCAATAGCAGCACACTCTCGTGTAAAAATAGCGCGTCTGTCCTGGGCGGATCCGCTCAGTTCGGGAGATTCTGTTCTTTTCTGTGACGCAGATCCACTGGAATGTCCTGATGAAGGCGCGTTCACGCTGCACACGCGCTCACGTGTTGTCATGTGTTTACCGGGCTCAGTCCACGTGCAGTTCCCACTAGGCCCCGCCCACCGCCTGAACACGCCTACCGTGGTTCATAAAGTTCAGAAAGTCCCTTCAGCGCTAGAAGAACAGCTCGAATCTCGCGAATCTCGCCAGGATTGAGTTACTCGACACTTTCACCCAAAGGCACTACTAAAGTTCTCTTTTAAACTCTATACTGCTGTCGAGGATATCTGAAACCTCTCAAGGTTACTCAGCAAACAGCCATTTTACCGCTTTTTCAACTCTCCTCAGAAGCTAAATCATGTAAGTTGCATGTTTTTCATCGTTTTGCACGTTCATAGCGTTTGATTTAAAGTTGTGTTTATCACAAAGTGTTTATAAAGTTGATTATCATTTATCACGAGAGCATTATGCAAACTAATAACAAAACTAGTTAAAACTCTCTTGGCTCTTTTAAATAACAATCAAGTAATATAAACATCTCAGACGAACTGTAACTGAAAACTTTCCCCTGACACTCAAATATAGATCATTATGCTTGATTTTTATCGCTGTTTGAATGTTGTTGTGAAGTGAAATGTCACAGTCGCGACCTGTTTTCCCCGGCTTACACGAGAATCGTGTTCACGTGGACCGAGAGCACAGAGTGGGCGTGTCTGTGTCACTTCTGACCAATCAAACAAACGTTCGCTTTCCCGCTGCCGTCTTGAATTTTTTTTTTCGTAATGAACTGCACGTTCCATCACATAAACCAATAGGAACTCAGAAGAAGTGTAGTGACCGAAAGCAGTGACATCATGATGATAAATGTATTTTTAAAAAATATGAATGAAAATAATTATATGTAAGAGAAGTCTTTGAGAAATTATTATATATCACAATTATATATTGATTTATTAAATTTAATATGAAATTGTCAGATTCTGACACTTTGATGTGAAATTTGGTCTCGATTGTGAGATGCTGATTTTTAAGTACTGTCTTATTAAGAATGTCAAAATTATTATTTTATATTCATATTATCACAATTATTTTTTTAGTTAACAGTTTAAATAAAAAAATGTTAAAACAAAAAAGTTTGGTAGGTGATATAGGCTAAAATCTTTAAAAAAAATTTGTTAAATATAAAATATGTTGATCATTTATTGATTTATTAAATATAATATGAAATTCTGGCTCTCTAATGTGAACTTTGGGCTTGATTGTGAGACGCTGGTTTATCATAGTAAGAGTGTCAAAATGATATTTCTGTTTACTATATTATCTCAAGTATTATTTTAATGAAATATACAGTTAGTGTAGCAGTGGTTTTGTATGAATATTCAGTGTGTATGGGTCCTGGTTGGTGCGGTGGAGCCCTGGAAAGAAAAAATCAATTTGTTTTACTTGTAGATATAATGTGTATTGAACGCTTGTAAAGCACTAAAACAGTGTAGTGGCCCTCTGCTGGTCAGACGCTGTCACTGCAGGCAGTGGAACATGCCCTCACATGTTACTGCTTCTCATGACTCACCGCAGCCTTTAAAAGCTGCTCACAGAACAGCAGAGACACTCAGACATGACAGCGCAGAGCAGGAGACGGGTCAGACAGGACAAGGTGTGCAGGAGAACTCAAATGCATGGGTTGAGTTGTAATATTGAGGCACTGTTTAGTGTTTGGAGACACTGGTAACCATCTCTCGTGTCTTTACAGCTTCAGGTCATGGCGGCGCACAAGCGGATCCTGCGAGCCCTCGGAAACGGGCCGGCAAGGCGAAACCTGTTCGGTCCGGTGGATCGCGAGCAGCTTCAGGCGGAGTACCGTGATGCCCTGAGGAAAGACCTGGAGGACGCATCGCGCCGCTGGAGCTTCGATTTCGTCTCGGAGAAGCCGCTGAAGGGCGGAGACTTCCAGTGGGAGGGCGTGTCCGGGGTGCGGGTGCCCGTGCTGTACCGCAGCTGTCAGGCGGCGAGCATCCGAGGCAGCGCGCGAAAGAACCGTCGTCCGACACTCAGAAAGAGAACATCCCCCAAACCCCGGAGAGATTCGGTTCGGTGCCGCAGGACATCGAGAAAACGCCAGAAAAGAGATCAGAGCTGAAGAGGAAACAGACGAATATCACAGGTGAGGTGGGCGGGGCCGAAGGTGGGAATTTTAAAAAATCTGTGGCGAATAACGTATTGAATCAAAATGCAGATGTTGAGTAAAAGGCATGAATGAGAGTTTGACTAATCGTTATCGTCTCACGCCCCAAACAGACTTCTACCAGGCGAAGAAGAGGCTGGTGGCCACGCCCCGTAAATCAGGACAATAACGCACACACTCAGGAACTCTCGTGTGTCATGTCTGGACTCATATCCTCAGAGGAAGAACACGTGTAAAGACACAATAACTGACTGTTTTTCTATGCCGTCATCTACCTTCATCCTTTTAAGAACTCTAAACAATCATTTGTAGCATTTTTTCAGTGTCATGGAACCAGGTTGTTCCCGAACTGTTCATTCTTCCATCATGTGTTATTCAGGAATCTGTAATTCTTCTTTGAGTACTTCCTGTTTATATGTTTGCATGTCAACGGTTAACATTTATGCAAATTTTATGTTTAAGAAAATGTGCTAAAATCCCTTTAAATTCGATGTGTGGAGGGGACGAAAAGATTCTGGAAAGATTCGAAACGTCCATAAATGAATCTTTCAGAACCACGAAAATTTGAGTTTATTTACGAAAAATATGACATATTATAAAACACTGATTTTATTTTCAGTGTGCACATATTCAAATGTATTGCTTTATTGCACAAAACATGTAGCTAATTTTAAATGTTTGGTGCCAATTATTTTTTTTATTTGACACAAAAGTTATTCTTGTTGTTAAACGTAAACCTCAATTAAGCTGCCAGTATGTTCTCACACACGTCTCGTAGCTGAGCTGCGATTACGTTTTTGCAACGTAATTTTATTTACAAACACTTGCCGTCGTTCGTGAATCACGAGCAGAAACTTTTCGTACAATGATTCGTACATCATGTTGCGTTAAATTTAGTGCGAAAATTAACGAACAAATGTTTTACAAAGATATTTGTTCCAGGGTTATTATTGTTAACTTAAACTTTTAAAAACATTTCTGTTAATTGATAAAAAGCTGAAATAAAAAATAAAATATAAATATTAGTTGAAAAACTATGTTGGCTTGGCAATAAACTGAAATAAGTTTAAGTACTTAAAATATTAACTGGAAAAAATAAAACTAAAGCTAACTAAAACTGAAATAAAACCTAAATGCTAATATTTAAAAAAAAAAAAACTAACAACATGATAAAAGCAGGTAACAAAATTACAAAAAAAATTCAAAATATTACTAAAACTAAAATAACAGAAATTTGTTCTGCTCGTGTTTCGTGATGCGGCCGCTGGAGCTACAGCATATTTACAAACACTCTCAGTTCTCCTGTTGTCACGGAAATACAAGTAACCTGGAGCGATAACGTCTAAAATAAACTTAATGAGAGATGTGAACGCCAAACTTTATACATTGAGTAATTAAGATAAAAAGCTCTTTTCTATTCAAGTTTAGAATTCCAGCAAACGTTCATTAAATCTGTTCTAGCTCTTCTTGAATCCTGCTTGTGGATTTCTGTGACCTGTCTGTAAATATTTGTTGATATCCGGATTGTTCGCTGTTGATTCAGAATTGCACTTGTTATTTTGAGTAGTGTAGCTTGCACAGGTCCGTTATTGTTAAAGAGCTCTGAATATATGCGTATTTATTTTATTGATAAATATTGTATTGTAGATTGACATGTAATTGTTCTTTTAATAAAGCTGTTCATGAAGAGAAACTCTGGTGTGTACGATTGATTTGGACAAATGAGTCACTGAAACTATCCATGCTGTTGATTCTAAAAATGTTTTTGTGCCGTAAAGTGTTTTTCTAGGTTATTTGTTTAAACTGACACGTTCTCTTTGCGCTGTAGTGTGTTTGAAGCCTTGCCTTCCATCTAATACGATCTCAATCTGTTTTTAATCTGTCTCTTTTAACACGGATTTGAATATAAACTTCTCACGCAATTGTGAGAAAAGCAATTCTGAGATAAAAGTCGCAATTAATCTTTTTTTTTTTAGTGGCGGAAACAGGCTTCCATAGGAGCCAGTAAAGGGACATGGTAATGGAAAAAATATATTTTAGTGTTTTTGCTTTTGTGCTTTTTAGTGCTTTTGCACTAGCAAAGGTTTTGCTTCAACAAGAAGTTTCTCTGGGGAACGCAAAGTTTTGCGAGTGAACGCAAATTTTTTCAGGGAAACGCAAAAGTTTTGCAATCTAACGCAAAGTTTCTCGGGGGAACGCAAAAGTTTTTTGAAACGCAAATTTTTTCAGGGAAACGCAAAGTTTTGCAATCTAACGCAAAGTTTCTCTGGGGAACGCAAAAGTTTTGCGAGTGAACGCAAATTTTCAGGGGAAACACAAAGTTTTGCTGAAGATTTTGCTGAAATTGATATTTCGTGAAATAACTTAGAACATGAATTAGAAAATCCATTTATCTAATAAATGTTGAAATTTCATGTTATATGGAAGCTTGTTTCTGCCACTGTGAATTTTTAGAATTGTGAGAAATAAATTGAAATTGTGAGATTATTTTTTATCCCATGGCAGAAATGAGCTTCCATTCTTTTAAAACCGTGTGATAGTTGCGTGTTTCAAACCTTTATTTTTGCAGTGTATTTCTGTAAACATGTTTATAGATGAGCATCGAGGGACAAATAAACACACACAATCTTCTGACTGCCAGAGATGTCAATAGTGTTAATTAACCTGAAATATTAGTTGAAATAAGAACAGCGACTCACTTTACAGGTGTGTAGTGTGTGTAGCAGGTGCTGTTCTTCAACACAGTGACCCAGTTGTTGTGAAGCATGTTGCTATGAGACGGACGTCAACGTTTCCCATCAGCCCCTCCTGTCAGTTTGGGAAATGTCCCACCTCCACACACACACACACACACAACACCACATATATCCCTTAAAAATGTGTTTGTCACTCTGAAAACACACACAAACATACACACACCCAAATCATGCTCTCATAAACATGCACAATGAAATGCACTCACATAGATTAAGCTGCAGTGTGTGTGTGTGTGTGTGTGTGTGTGTGTGACGCATGCTCCGCTGATCTCCCCTCCCCCTCTGTTCATCTGCTCCGCAGCCGCGTCGAAACACTCGGACAAACACACGGCCGGAGAGACCAGAAAGAAACGCGAGAAACAGATGAGAAAAGGATGAGAGAAGAGAAAACGCAGCCGATATTGACTCTAATGTGAAGCATGGCAGACTCGACTGAGAGATAGACAGATAGAGGAGGGGGGAGGGGTGAACACAGACAGAGAGAGAGAGAGAGAGAGAGAGAGAGACAGGAGGGAAATGGCCCTCTTAGACGTCTCTGCAGTGAAGCTGCACATCCTGCACTGAAGATCATGGTAATTTATCGTAAATTAGTCTTCTGTGTTGTACTGTTCATTCATTCGTCCATCCATCCATCCATCCATCCATCCATCTGTCCATCATCACCCGTCTCTCTCTCTCTCTTGCGCTGTTCTGCTGCTGTGTTTAACTCGCCTGACACTCATCCCTGATTTTCACTGCAGGTGTCATGCATGTGTGTGTGTGTGTTTGCTGTCCCGCACCAGTCAATTACAACCTATATTCTGAATGCGGCCTGTAGATCGCACACATGCGCATGCTCTTGGCAGGTAACATGACTCAGATTCACATGCATTAAAAGATGCATGGACCGCGCTGACCTTTAGAGGAATCGTGTGTGTGTGTGTGTGAAACACAACAAACCTCGTCTCAGAGAAACGCATTCTAGCATGCGTGTTACGGCCTGCAGTAACCCCTCATGCCACTCTGAACACACATGTAAAGGTTAATGCATCTTACACGCATGTTCCCTGCACTGCAGTCCGTTCATTTGTTTACGGCTGCAGGTTGATTTGATTTGGTACGACTTTCTAACGCGTATGCGTGTGGCATTCATTCATGCAGCGTGTTTTGGGAGCGAATTGTGACGCTGCGTTTATGAATGATTCATTTCAGATGTATGGTGTGACGTTCACATCATGCGCTGATGTTTACTGTTCAGTGCTGTAGTAGGTGTAAATCTGCAGGAGTTCTTCTCTTAATTTACTGAGAGGTTGTGTATTAAGAGATTTTCAGAACGAAACTGGGTCACGCCGTCTCTCTCTCTTCGGCTTGTAAACAGACGTGACCACTCACTCGTGCAGCTGCCGCGCATATGACAGAGGTGTTAAAATTAGTGCTTGTGGTTTCATATCAGATGTTTGACGTTTGCATGACAGTGCAATTCAGCTTTGTGCGCTCATGTTTTCCCTCACACAGCTGGATAAAAGTGAAGTGTCCACTCTCAGCCTGCCGCCCTCCGTGAGCCATGGCGGGTCAGATGGGAACATCAGCGTGGAGGCGGGATCAGACGGCGAGGTCACGAGAACACGAGTAGCTCTGGAGCACCTGCAGCAGAAGATCCTGAAGATCACGGAGCAGATCCGCGTGGAACAAGAAGCCCGTGACGCCAATGTGGCCGAGTATCTCAAACTGGCCCACAATGCGGACAAACAGCAGGCGTCACGCATCAAACAGGTGTTTGAGAAGAAGAACCAGAAGTCTGCGCAGACCATCGCACACTTGCACAAGAAACTCGAGCACTACCACAAGAAGCTCAAAGAGATCGAGCAGGTAAATGAGCGTTCTTTGCATGAATAATCTGCATTTTCCAGAGTAAACATCTAGCCCTTTTCCTGCAGAATGGTCCCGCGCGGCAGCCCAAAGACGTCTTTCGGGACATGCACCAGGGGCTGAAGGATGTAGGTGCAAACATGCGAGCAGGAATCAGCGGGTTCGGAGGGGGCAGTGGAAGGGGTGAAGGGCGGAGTCTCGGCGCTCACGCACACCGCGGTCGTCTCGAAACCCCGAGAGTTCGCCAGCCTCATCCGCAACAAGTTCGGCAGCGCCGACAACATCGCCCACCTGAAGGACACTCTGGAGGACGGGCACACAGAAGAGACCCCAGAGCTCTGAGTGGCAGCGCCACACTGGTCTCCAGCCCCAAATACGGCAGCGACGACGAGTGCTCCAGTGCAACTTCTGGTCAGCCGGCGGCAGCAACTCCGGCGGGGCGGGCGGGGCCATGTCAGGGATGGGAGCAGCCATGGGCAGCCCTCGACTGGACGGACATCACCACCACCATCACCACCACCATTCCTCGTCTTCCTCTTGGGATGCGCTGCTGGAAGGCCTGCAGGAGATCAAAGTCGGCCAGGTGCACATGGAGGACGCCATCGAGGACATGAAGGCGCAGCTGCAAAGCGACTACAGCTACATGACCCAGTGCTTGCAGGAGGAGCGATACAGGTAAAACCGCACCACATATAGCAGTTCCGGGGCTTTCCAGTTGATTCTTAAAATGAATCGTTCTTTTAAGCTGGTTAACTGAATCAAACTTCAGTCCCAAGTGGACGATGTGCAGCACCAAATGAGCCAATGAGCATGTCCAGATATGGGTAATTGAGCCAAAGAACCAGTTTGGGCATGTCCATCTTTGACAATTAGAACTGGCTCATTCGCTTCTTTGTGAGTTGGTTCTATTTGATTCATTCATTTCAAACCGGTTCTTTGGTTCAGTAACCCATCTGGACATGCTCATTGGCTCATTTAGCGCTGTGCATCATCAATCCGGAACTGAAGTTCGAATGCTCCGTTCAAATCGAACTATTTTTCCAGAGCCGGATGTTCAGGTGTGTGTCTCCTCTCGTTTTCCTCCAGATATGAGCGTCTGGAAGAGCAACTGAATGACCTGACAGAACTTCACCAGAATGAAATGAGCAATCTGAAGCAGGAGCTGGCCAGCATGGAGGAGAAGGTGGCGTACCAGTCGTACGAAAGAGCGCGAGACATCCAGGTGAGCAACGATAACAAAGAGTGTGCAGTTTAGTTTTGGAGTCTACTAGAACAGGTTTTCATGCTTAAATGTTCAGAAACTGTTGCAGCTCCTCTCTTCCCAGTCTGTCAATAACGCTCTGTTTAGTTCCTGTCTCTATGAAGCTCCTCCTTCTAAAAAGCACAATGTGCTCTGATTGGTCAGCTGGAGCAGTGTGTTGTGATTGTTCAAGCGCTTCAAATGTGTTTGGGAAATGTCCTGCCCCTTACCATAACCACCAGTTCCAACACACTACTAACTATCTCAGCCCTTTATTTTGGTCAGGAATTATTTAAATGAGGAATATTGTGATGTGTTCATCCCAGAAGAAAACACAAAACTACAATGGAGGCGTTTCAGGGAGTTCAGAAATGGTGCACACTGATATAGAGAATAACTCTCGCTGATGGGACTTTGGAACTTGTACACTAGACAAAAGGGCCTTTTGCACCGAATAGTTCTAGGAACTCAGTTATAGGTATTAGCCACTAAGATAGTTCCCCAGGAACTAATTTCTCCCCAGGCCATGTTCCTGGTTGCAATCGCACTCTGAAGTGGCCGACAGCGGCATCTTTAAGCGTGGCATATACAAACACTAAAAATTGTTGTGCCATGATTGTTGTGTGTCTTGGGTATCGTGATAACGGAAATGGAATGTAAACGCAGAATTGCGACTGAAAGAGCAAAAAGTGGGGCTAAGAGACGAAATCTCCTATGACAACTTTCAGTATTACATATCATCGATGCAGAGAAAAGAACACAACAACAGACATTTACAGACATTTAAGCATTTACCTGTTGTCTGCAGGGTTGTGTTTAGGGCTGGTTAAAAAATATAGATTTCTTTATTTTAATCGATTCTCATTTTTACGAACCAATATGGATTCTTAAATCCCAAGAATCGATTAGTCTAGTCTGTTTTCAGTTGATGAATGAGCAGAATATGTAGCGCCTCCCATCCAATAATCGCAATAATCTTTGTTACTTTTGATATGAAGCAAAATCTCAGATTTCAAATGACGTCCATCTTATTATGAGATTCAAAAAATAAATACCGTTTTGGCGCTGTTTAATGTGGCGTGACGGATCGCTTTAGCGCCTCAGTTAAAGAGAAGCATGTGATCATCCTCTCCTCCGCTTTAATACCAGTTACAGCGCGAAATAAACATGCATGAACATCTGAAGGTATGTTAAAATATACAGTACAACTTACTGAAATCCGTATCACGTCTCATGTAATCGCCCAATCAGTGTTTCAACCTCGGAAAGACTCAATAAAACAGCTTGTAAACAATGTCACGTGACGTCACATTTACCTCAGAAAAACACATTCAGTGACCATAAACTCATTAGTCAGCTAGAAAAGTGCCCTAGAAAGCAACATTCTGATAAATATAGCTATGCACCGTTACATATTCATTATAATGTTTAATTTCTTCAATATTTAATGCATGTTTGATAAATCAATCAGTTAAAAAAAACAAATTGGAGTAGAAATATATTATGTAATTCTAAACTTTATTTAGAATAAAAACATCACTGAGTGTAATTTAAGTGTTTGTATATAAATAAGTTAATTTAACCTTCAATATTTTTATAGTTGTACCAACTCTCATGTGTAGATTACAGCATTAGTTGAGATTTTTTCCTCTAGAAAATTTGCCATGTACTGTAACTGAATTACTGCATCCAAAATAATCGATATCGAATAGAAATCGTAATCGAATCGAATCGAATCGAAAGCATGTGAATAGTAATTGAATCGAATTGTGAAAATTGTGTCAATACCCAGCCCTAGTTGTGTTCTTTTCTCTGCCTTATCGCTGTCTTCCATGTTCGTGAAATGAATATGTTTACACGGGTGCCGGTGTTTGACATGCGTTTGATCAACTGGTTTAGACCCTACTCTGAAGTAGGAGCTAATTTAGTTCCCCCGAAAGGAGTTCCTAGAACTAAAATCGTTCTTGCGAACATGAACATGCCAAAATCTGGGTACTTCAGCCAATAGTTCTAGGAACTATGAAAAGGTTCCTCTGGTGCGAAATCCCCTAAAGTTCTGTACCCTGTGTTTGTGTGCAGGAGGCCGTAGAGTCCTGTCTCACCCGCATTACCAAACTGGAGCTGCAGCAGCAACAGCAGCAGGTGGTGCAGCTGGAGGGCGTGGAGAACGCGAATGCTCGAGCTCTGCTGGGGAAACTCATCAACGTCATCCTGGCCCTGATGGCGGTGCTGCTGGTGTTCGTCTCCACCATGGCCAACTTCATCACGCCCCTCATGAAGACACGTGCCCGGGTTGGCGCCACCCTCGCCCTGGCGCTCTTCCTGGTCACACTGTGGAAACACTGGGATTGGCTTGAGCTCTGTCTGTTGCCCAGCTGAAAAAGATGAACAAAATACACGTTCAGAACTGTGACACATCCCTCCCATCGTACCAGAAATGGGTGAGAGTTTGAAGGACGTATAAACAACTTCAGTAAGGAGAAGATGCTGTCTGAATCGGTTTGTCTGGCTTTACATTTCCAGACTTTCCTTCTGAATGGGTTTCTTTCCTGTTTTAGACCACTGAGCTAATTTTTGCTTTAACTAATGAATGTTAAAACTGGTTCTTAGAGCGGACAGTCCAGAGAATGGTCTTCTGCTGATGCATGGCTTTAATACCAACACACGGTCACATTTCAGATCCAAACATCTTCACTGCCGAAGGAACTTTGACATGCTGACACCAAAACTGTGTTGCATTTAGTTTGTTTTGTCTCTGTGGAACTCAGTGTCTGTTATATATGAAATATCTCATTACGGAGGAGAGTGAAACATTGTCATTTTACTTTGTGTATTGTTAAGTGATATTTGACTAGGGTGAAAAGGCAGAAACGTAACGTCAGTAGTCAAGAATCAATCAGAATCAACTACATCCGTCATCAGAACATTTTTGTAAACACAGTAATAGTGTAACCCGCTCCATTGGCTTGATCACATTTCTCATGTTTCTACCCGTTTGCTAAATCACAACAGCACTGTATTCTTAATAAATACATTTGCAAATATAGGCTTTTGTTTTCATTATGGCCCGAGCAACGATGGTGCGAGGACCCTATTGGAATTGTATTACCGTTTTTCTTTTTATTATTTTGGGTGAACATATTTTTGCATTGGTACGACAATCTGCTGCTGTAATTCAGCTGCAGATTTTAATCCAGATCAAATTCATTAATCCCAGGATGGATTACACTGAGACCTGCTTCAGGCTCAAAATGATGAATATGATAATCAACAACTTGATTCATGATGATCCAAAACACAGCATAGGTTTATGAAGCAGGCTCCTTTATTCTGAGTTGGTCACAAACCTATTCCTACTCTATAAATCAGCAGATGTAGTTTATCGGCGATTAATAAATTGCTCGGTTTACTGCATGATCGACGTGTTAAAACCCGCTCAACGGCGCCACCTGGCGCTCAGATGTAGGTTTTACAAAGCGGTCGATAGGAGCCTCATTATCTTTCTAATGGGAAGCAGCTCCCTTTAATTAACATTATGCAAATAAGATTGATCTGACAAACTGTGCCCGGAAAAAGGAACGAGGACAGAATGGGTAATATCAGAGGCTGTACGCTTAGATAAGCGCTTTAATATGTTTATAAATCGATCATTTTCGCAATTAATAGGGATAAACTTACCATAATCTAGTCGACGGACCGTTTACCGAGTCTGACCGTCTGAGGTAATTTAGGCGCTAAAATGGCGCGCGCTTTCATAACGTCAAGTTTCACGTCAGACTGAAAGCTATTAAAATTAAAAAAACAAAGTCCAGTTTGAACCAATATTTCTAGACAACTAGAACTACAGTGAGCACGTCCGAAGAAAAAGTCACTGGATTTGAAAAATGTGAGGTTCATAAGATTTTTAAAAGCAAGTAAATGTGACACTCGTTATGTTTTCTGAGGAGTTTGTAAAATTAATTGGTACTAATTTATTTTTAATGTAGGTCTATGTAAAATTTATTTTGTATTCACATTACACACAATTGCTTTGGTGTTTGTTCAATCTTTCACAGTTTGCCATTTTTACTGTTTATGGGTGGTTAACCATTACCTTTTTTAACAAACAAGATTTTAGCATAAAATAACACCAGGAATTCCCAAATGTTTTTGTTATCTGAACCTCTTTGACCTAAAAGTCCCCCAAAGATTTTAAATATTTCAATAATTTCTCAATAAATTGTTCACGGTTCTCCGTTATTGCAAGTAAACAAATAATTAGTTATTTAATTTGATATTTTTGTGGTTTTATTAAGGTTAAATAGACTTTATTTTAGAGTGACAAATTGTTTAAACATACACATATTTTAAGTATACCAATTACACAAGATTAAGAGATTTCAAAAAAAAATTTCTCTCTATACTCAATCAGCAATGATATGCGCATCAAATATAAATCAAACAGCACCACGAGATTTCATGATTTTTTTCTTTATTCACTATCATCAGGAAGATCCCACAAGATCAATAAAGTTGATAACAGGTGCTCCCACAATACAGGACAAAGGTCAAGGGTCAGAGGTCAGCAGTCACACCCTTCCACTCAACACACACTCACACACATACACAACTAAAGACATTCAGCGTCATAAGATTGTTCAGTCATTTACCACTGATGTAAATGAAGAGGCTTTCTCTGTTTTCCTGAATTTCATCCCAAATAGAAAGAGAGTAGAAAACAGTCGCAGTATCAAAGGTGAAGAATTCCTGATTCAGAGTGTGTGTGATGATCATATTGCTGTCTCCAGGATGAGCATCCGTCTGTCTCTCTCTTCCACAGCAGAGGGACTTCAGTATTTCTGTGTGTGTGTGCCCCTGCTGTTCTGGACCCTGCAGGTGAGTGTAGTTTGGTCCTGAATGCCCTGGGTAAAGTGTGACTGTGCCAGCAGAGACCAATCAATCTCTGAGTCTCACTGCTGATGTCAGGAACAGACCTCCAATGAAGAGAGAGGTTGTGTGTAGAACAGGATGTAGGCCTGAGTGCTGCACACCTCCTCCACACTGCACACGTTCATCTCAGAGTCGTTACAGTGAACCCAGAAACCTGCAAGACAAACGCAATTACTATTGCACCGCATGCCAAAACAAGGGTTGCTATAATACCAATTGTAAACCCTAGACTCGAGAACTGTGACTCACCTCCTTCAGTGTTATAACAGTAGGCCGTGTAGTGCCCTGAGCCAAAGCCTTTCCCATGATGCATCACTACAGCAGATAGGTCATAGGTGTAGGCTTCTCTCTGCTGCATCGGAGCGGCGTCCGAGCAGCAGTATGGTTGTATATTCAGGACCTGATCAAAAGCCACGTGGACGCCGATCTTCTCCCTGTGGTTCCGACCGGACCACCTGGAAACACAAGGACTGAATTGTTAGGACGGGGTGTGGTCAAACTAACAAGGTGAAAATACGGGAAGGGTTCTGACTGACCGGAAGCGTTTGAGGTGTAGCCGCAGCACCTGAGGTAAACGGCAGATAAGTAACTGCTTACAGGCCTCTGAAAGAGACAGGGGCTTATGGGACGATTTACGGCGCTTTCCTGAAACGGGAAATTTTGATAAATGCATCAACAACTAGAAGGAAGAACAATTCTTGACGTCTGTAAGAAAGACGGAACTTACTGTTGCAGAAGTTGCAGGCGTAAATGCAGCCCTCCAAAGCTTCCGTCTCCGTGAACTTGGCGAGCATCTCTGACAGGGAGCAGCTCTGTTGACACGTCGCAGCGCTGGGCTTCTCCATCCGGTGGTATCGTTCTGGGAACTCCAGAGATAAATCCCAGAACGGCTCCACCGTGTTCGACTTGCGCTTGCAGGACAGACACGTTACCTGCAGGGACATCGGAAGTTCAGTTTAGAAACATGGATTATTGCAGGCAAATCCGATACCTAATACACCCAAAGCCCTAAATGCATTAAAAAGGGTAAGTTGCACATCACCTGGCTGAGCAGCTGTCCGTGGAAGATAGTGTTGAGCACTTTGAGGACCTGTTTGGACAGTTTCCGCTGCGTGATGGGGATCAGGAAGTGTTTCCTGGGTCCGTCCCGACTCCAGTTCCTGCTGGACTTTATCCAAAAGCTCACACAAGAACTCCTGCGCATCCTGCTGGTCGTATCCGCGGAACGCTGGAATCAGGTTCCACACGGAATGCAGCATGGCGAACGGAGACACCAGCGTCCACCGACCCGACCACATGACCCTGAAGAGCGTGTGCAGCTCGTGACACAATGACATCTGCTGCCGAGATGAGGACCGCGGCTCTTTCGGTTGCACCAGTTCTGCTGAGCTCAGACTGGGTGGGACGTTCTGTTTGCTGCCCGGCGTGGCGCCTCCGCTCGCCCTCCCCATGCGGCCCAGTGCAGTGAGGGCCCCGGTCCCGCCCACCACACCTTGGTTGGTCTTGGCGAGCAGCTCCTCCGTCTCGCACAGGTCCAGTGTGAGGAAACACTCCCGGAACTTCTGCAAGTGACTCAGCACCTGGAGGATGGAGTTCATGTAACACGTGTTCCCGAGGTTGCGCAGTCCCGTGACTCCGGGCGCGAGTTTCCTGCGGCGCGACGACTGTGAGGCGTGATATCGGTGCAATCGCCCCGTGCTGCGGAGCGGTTTGCGCGAAAGGGGCTTGTTGGACAGCGACAGCAGGGACTGTTTGGGAGCTGAAGGGACTCGCTCCGGAGGGTCACGGAACTTACGAGGGATGAGGGTGAGCGTCGGACGTGGAGCCTGGGTGAGCAGCCGCGCGCTTTTCCTTGGCGGGACGTTGGCTAGTTCTCCCATGAGCCTTTTTCTTGACCTCCCTGCGTTGTCGTCGCTTCTCCTCCCGCTCTTGCTCCTGCTTCTCCTCGCGCTTCCTCTGTTCTTCTTGCTGCCGGCTCCTCCAGTGGCGCAGGGCACTTTGGAGAAGAGTTTTCCGTCGTGCCACAACGCCGTCTGCATGGGCAGACGTGGCCCCACGCCGTCCCGCACAACCTCGCACACTCTAAGACTGCCATCAGCTGTTGATGACCGCAGGGAGCGCTGACCAGGGCTGCGGACGGTAGATAGAGCCCCTCGGAGGAGCTTCAGGTCACCCTCAACGTTATCGTTCAACACGTAATCTCCGCACGCAAAACAGAAGACGTCCAGTTCGCGTACGTCCATGGCCAGCGGGTGCTGCGTCTGCTGGTAGTGGCTCAGGGAGTGTTCTTCCATGTAGCGGCCACACGCTACATGAGAGCACTTCAGACAAGCCCATACCGACTCCGTGGTGCCACAGTCCACACAGCGCCACATCTGCGGGTTGAGGATGGAGTGGCCGTGGCCCAAACGGAACCGCACCACATGCTTACAGCGATCCATGTCTCCCAACACGCATGAGCACTCGGAGTCAGGAACCACACGCCATGACCGCACTCATCCTGAGGATAATGGAGAGAAGTTGCTTACAATTTGGTAAACAACAATGTGCAAACGTGTATTATTTCAAGTAAGTAATGCATTACTACTCTATTTACTTACTGACTGATGACTGAAAGATGCAAGTTTCAATGCAACATGTCAGTATCAAAAGCAACATTATCCATTAGGAGTGTGACGGGACATGAGATTGGGTTCACAACGAGATGAGAAGATTTTTGCACAGTATTACTAAGAAATCCTCAATGACAAAATTCAATATACAAGCACTCTAAAAGGTTTTGCCACAAACTCAACTGCCTGCTTCTGTCCTGTATGATTTCACACAAGTCTCTTCAGACCTTTCTTTTGTATGTAGCCTAATTTGCATGCACCAGGGAGCTCGCATTTTACTTTTGCTTTCGAATTCGCGATCGCACATATTCTGTGTATAGGGAGTGGTGGTGCTGTTTTTTCAAACAGTTTTTTCTTAGTCTTATTAGGTGCAACAATAATCAAAGTACTCTCAATATTCAACGTGCAAACAGAGACCAGAACTAAGAGGGGTTACAACTACACAGCCCAGCCTAAGATAGGTTGATATTGAGACAGGCTATTGTATGTAGCTACTTTGCGCGCAAAGGAGCGCATTTTACTTTGCTTTTAATTTGCCTTGTGCTTTCGAATTCGCGATCTCTGTGTATAGGGAGTGGGGTGATGAGCGAGCATTCTACAAGATTAGGCATTTATCAGACGCGTAGGGCCTGTTGCGCAAAGAATCCTCCACCATGGTCTTGTCAGTCATCTCGCCTTACTCTCGTCACGTGATCAGTGAACTGTGATTCTGCAACTCGTGCTGGATGAGCAGAGCAGACGTTTACAATTGAAGCAACAGATAAATCTCGTCACGTTTTGATGCTGCATTCACGCCACCTCGTATATACCGGAATGTTGAGATGATAACACGTGACGTTATATTCGGAGCTGTTCACATCCTTGGAGTGGGAATTATTCGTTTTCATGGCTCCATTATCAACGCCTAAATTAATCTACAGTGGTCAGGTGGTACATCTGGGAGGTTTCAGAAAACTCCCAGCTTACAAGCTGTAAGTACAAGCTCTACGAGGACGTGAACGCTTTTTACAAGTTAGAATCTCGTAACCACAGGAATTACGAGGCCGCGTGAACGCACCTTAATATCACAAGATCTTGTCACACTCCTACTATACACAAAATGTTTTAAAGGACTCACTGTGAGAAACGGTGAGCTTCAGCATCAGAGCGGACGTGTCCTGCTGCTGTACAGTTTAAAGGACTTCATAATGCCGAACAAACACTGTGGACGAGAAACGCACGTTATTTACACCCAAAACTTGAACATGAAACAAACAAAAGTGAAATCAGTGCCATCAAACGGTTCAGTCCTGATCTTAGCAACATCTGTTCCTGTGAGGGGAATGAACTGGTTTTGAAGGGGTGTATGACTGCTCCGCTAACAGGGAACATTCTCAAGACTTTAACTAATGTTCCGGCAAGGTTCTCTCAAAATTATGAACAAACATTCTTCCAGTAATAGAACGTTCATTCAAAGTTATCCGGTCTTTAATAATGTTAGCACAAAAACATTATTGATACATCATTCGTGGAGCGTTTTTCCTAAAATGTTTTAGTCTAGTTGTTGAAGAACGTTCCCATAATGTTTGAAGAATGATCAAATGCAGTGTTCCCTTAACATTCGCATAACCAAGAAAAAATATTGAGACATTTAAAACGTTCAGAGAACATTCAGAAATGTTTTCATAACTTAATATTTTTGTTAGCTGGGTGTTTGTTGTGCATTGAGTGCGTGTTTGTTTTTGTACAGAGCCTTTCTTAGTATTTTGAGTTTCTGTGTTTGAGTCTTGCTGTGTGCGCGTGTTGTATGTGTGTGTTATTGTGTTATGAGTGTGTGTCTGTCTCTGTTGTTTGAATGTTTGTGGTGTGTGTGTGTGTGTGTGTGTGTGTGTGTGTGTGTGTGTGTGTGTGTGCTAACCCGCTAGCGCTACTTACAGAACAAAAGACGCTCCGCCGGGAGACACGCGGAATCCGCGGTAGCGGCGGATCCGGGAGGTTCTGATCCCGGCGCTTGATCGGTGCGTTTGTGTGCGTGTTTACACCGGCGCGAGAGATCTGTTACTTTAAATCCGTTGAACAAAAACCAGCAAGAGCCGCAGCTACAGAATAAACTCACACTGAAAACCCACCGATCAGCTTTAATCGGCCCCTCCGCGCGAGTCCTCCAGGAATCAGCCGCTAAATGTGTTTGATGAGTAAAATCGCGGTTAATATTTGCGTGTTTTTTGTTTTTTTTTTTTACACTCGCTTTCGGCTGTTATTTACCGCCATCATCCGCACGCGCGAGCTGTCACCATTTTCGGCTCAACCGAACTCGCCCCGCGCCGGCGTCACTGCGCTCTGATTGGCTGAGGAGCGATCAATCGCCTAGCGACCTTGTTTTGATTGGTCGAGATGGCGAACTGTGGCGCTTTTAAGCCGGCTTTTCATGCGGTTGTGGAGACGTCCGTCAGGTTTTAAAGCTCCAGAGGCGGGGTCAGATGAACAGATTAACCTTGTCCATGTCATGATTAGATTTATTTTACAGTAAGATTATAAGCAAGTGCATATTAACTAATAAACAAACAAAAGTGTGGATTTTACAGTGTATGGTAAAGTAACGTACACACGTTTCTGCAATGAGAATGTTACCCAGCATGCTTTGCGACTGTAGTCAAATCAGATCGAGCCTAGAGTTTGAACTGACTGAGATTGAGATTGGTGTTTTCATTCACAGTTTACATTTCACTGTTGTGAATGTGTGTTGAGATGTGTGCAGATGTTGTGCCAAATTTTGACCCCCTGCCAGATTATTACCCCCCTAGTATCGCTAAATTTAGGAGTAGGTATGGGGGAGGGGTTAAGATTAGGGGTGTGGTTAAGATTAGGCAATCAGGTAGCAGAGGTGTAAAGAGTACCTGAAAACCATACTTGAGTAAAAGTACAGATACCTTGAAAATGACTCCATTACAAGTTACAAGTAACCAATTCCAATATGACTTGAGTAAAAGTCTTAAAGTATCTGATTTTAACAGTATTAAGTATTTTACTCATGCTGAATGTAGGCTCAGAGATGCACTAGTCCTGAAAGACATGCCGGTGAAAATAAGAAACAATTGATTTGTAAGATGAGAAATTAAGTTTATTTTCTAAAATCAAAATAAAACTCAACACCTCAATGTTGCAATAAATCAAGGTCGACACAACAACCTTTAAATGTCTACAAGTCTCTCAAGTCTCATGAGCAAGTGCAAAAAGGGCAGATAAACCAATATCCGTCAAAAAGGTCTTGTCAATATAGCGGATAAATAAAACAATGTAAAGTAAAATTAAATAGTCAAAGTTACTGTAAATGCTGGATTGAGCTTCATCACCAGCACCAAATCAAACATCTGCGATCAGAAAATACCTGCTAAAGCACTCACATTCACGTAAAGTATCCTTGTTGACACGTTTGGGTGAGTAAAGGCAAAACGCACAAGATACAGTACCTTCAATGCCCTTAGATGGCGATATCGCTTCTTTATATTAGAAACAAACTGCTGCAGAAAAAGTTAGATATCATGAGAAATGTAATGTGTAATTGCATTATTAATCACAAATGTAGTGGAGTAAAAAGTACATTTACTTGCTCAAAAATGTAGTCAAGTAGAGAGTAAAAGTTGGCAATATATTTGATACTTGGTACAACTACAAAGTAGCCAAAAAGAGCACAGCACCGGCTTGTCGGCTGTTGTATTTATTCAACTATCATTGGTTCCCAGAGTAGTATGAGAAGATTAGTTTCTGGTTAACTTAAAAAAAAAAGAATGTTCTCAGAATGTTCTTGTTTGGTTTCTCCCCACAAAAAAGTAAAATCATATGGGAACATTCAGTGCTAAACATATTGTATGTACTTAAACTTCATGTCCTGTCAATTGTGATTTGAACCATGGTGATTTTAAGATCGTATTTTATGTAAGGCTGATAAAAGCATGTTAATTGGAAATCATCCACAGTGTGTTCTGCTCATGCATATTCAAATGAATTGGTATTTTCTAGCCAATTATCTGCGCCTTCATCTGTTCTGCAGGCGTTTGTTAAATGCAAATGTGGTTTTCAAACATCAAAGCAGACATTCTTCAAGCGAAATCAAAGAACCAATGCGTGTCATTATTTAAAATGAAATCTGACTGTTTTTGTTCGTTTTGGCAAATTTAAACAATTCAGAAAGAATTGTGCCAGCACCTTTTAGCGATTGAATCTCTGAATCATTTGCAAAACCAGAACCAGTTAAAACATGATGCCTTTCACAAGACAAATTGCAAATATTTTCATGAAAGTGTAATAAATTAAGAGTAATCTACAAATCATTACTTCCCATTAAAGGGTTAGTTCACCCAAAAATGAAAATAATGTCATTAATTACTCACCCTCATGTCGTTCCACACCCGTAAGACCTTCGTTCATCTTCAGAACACAAATTAAGATATTTTTGATGAAATCTGATGGCTCAGTGAGGCCTGCATAGCCAGCAATGACATTTCCTCTCTCAAGATCCATTAATGTACTAAAAACATATTTAAATCAGTTCATGTGAGTACAGTGGTTCAATATTAATATTATAAAGCCACGAGAATATTTTTGGAGCGCCAAAAAAAAAAAAACGACTTATATAGGTGATGGCGATTTCAAAACACTGCTTCAGGAAGCTTCGGAGCGTTATGAATCAGCGTGTCGAATCATGATTCGGAGCGCCAAAGTCACGTGATTTCAGCAGTTTGACACGCGATCCGAATCATGATTCGACACAAAAGATTCATAACGCTCTGAATCTTCCTGAAGATAACACGTAACAAAGCCTCGTTTGCTGAAGTACGGATTCAAAACAAAAGTTTGCGTTTCTACCTTAACATTGATTTTATTTTGATAAAGATTGCAATTCAAAGTAAACACTTTATTTTACAAATTCCAATGTACACATAGAAAATAAGCATCCACAACTAAAAAAAGGCAGGAACAGATGCTTCATGTACTACTTACAAGCACAAAAGGAACGAGAAATGTTCTCATCACTTGTATAAAGTTCTCTCTCAAACTCCTTGCAGGACTGTCTGTATCTCTGAAACAGCGAGTAATTCCTGACATCGGTTTGCTTGCGTTGAGTTCCGGTGAAGCGTAACGCAGGTTTCAGCGCACGCCGCTGCCCGGCATCACCTGCTGTTTGCGAACTTTGCTGAAGAGCTCCAGGTACTGGCTCATGGTGTCCATGCAGTCCACCGGCACGCACAGGCCCTCGGGTTTGTTGGTAAACACCGTCGGCAGCTCGGGAGTGTTTGATCCCAGGAAACTCTGCATGAACTCCTTCATGAGGTTCCAGCAGTCTCCAGGGATCACGCACGCGCAGTACTCCACCTTCAGACAGACATCCTCAATTACTGTACATCATCATGCATTTCTCAACAGTAACTTATTTTGGATTAATCGGAAAAGACAATGGGTCTCGTTCACGTTTATGGTCATTCACAACACATACATATGAACATGAATGTAATGTCAATTAATTTGGAGTATTTTAAAGGCCTGTTCACACAAATAGCTATAATATCATACTCGCCAACGTACGACAACACAAAGTTTCCTCTAAAGTTTCACAGCTCAAGCTTTAACATAGCATTTCTTACTTATACTCACTGTATATGATTAAATATCTTTGTATTTAATGTAATCTTAACACAAAGGCCAGCCTGACTGTTTGGTTAAATTTTTTCAGTTTTTTCTTACACATGGTAAAAAAATTCTGAAAAAAATGTGCTACTGGCGAGCAGTTTATTTTTTGCCGTAAATTTGTTTTCAGTTGTTCTTAAATTTTTTACATTTAAAATAATTAGTACAAAAGTTATTTATGAATCATGATTTGTTTGTTATAAAGTTTGCATGCAGATTTCTCACACAAATTCATGAGTATGCGCACTTAGTGAATAAAAGTGATCGTAGCTTTTTTTTTTAGATCTTTCTACGTTTTTCATAAATTTAGAATAAATGTTAGTATGAAAGTTATTGATGACTTATGATTTGTTCGTAAAAAAGTTAACATGCAAATTTCATGTACAAAATTGTGCGTACGCATGCTTAGTGAATGAAAGTGATTTTGCGTTTGTTTTCTGTTGATCCTTAGTTTTCATAAATTTAGAGTAAATGTTAGTGCGAAAGTTATTTTTGTATCATGATTTGCTCGTAAAAAGTTAGCATGCATTTTTCTCGCACAAATTCATGAGTTTGCAAACTTAGTGAGTGAAAGTGATCTTGGCATACGTTTTTTTTTTAGTTGTTCCTACCTTTTTCATAAATTAGAATAAATCTTAGATTGAAAGTTATTTATGAATCATGATCCTCGTGAAATGTTTGCAAGTGGAATTTGTGCGTACGCACTTTTAGTAAATTAAAGTGATTTTTGCGTTTGTTTTCCGTCGTTCCTACATTTTTTCGTTAAATTTATAATACAAGTTAGTACAAGAGTTATCCATGACTCTTGATTTGTTCGTAAAAAAATTTGCATGCAGATTTCACGTACAAATTCATGAGTACGGACACTTAGAATGAAAGTGGCGTACGTTTGTTTTGAGTTGTTCCTACGTTTTTTCATAAATTTAGAATAAAGTTAGTACGAAAGTTATTTATGAATCTTGATTTGCTCATGAAATGTTCGCAAGCAGAATTTGTGCGTACGTACTTTTAGTAAAATTAATGATATTTGCATTTGTTTTTAGTTGTTCCTGTGTTTTCATAAATTTAAAATAAATGTTAGTATGAAAGTTTATTTTAATCATTTTTCGTAAAAAGTTATTAGCATGCAGATTCACGTACAAATTCATGAGTACACACAATTAGTGAATGAAAGTGATCTTGGTGTACTTTTTTTTTTAGCTGTTCCTACGTTTTTTCATAAATTTAGAATAATGTTAGTATGAAAGTTATTGATGACTTATGATTTGTTCGTAAAAAAGTAACATACAAATTTCATGTACAAATTGTGTGTACACAAGTGATTTTGCGTTTGTTTCTGTTGATCCTTAGTTTTGTAAATTTAGAGTAAATGTTAGTGCGAAAGTTATTTTTATATATTTTGTAAATAATATTTTGTTTATTTTTGTATTTGTATTTTGTTATTTTTGTGATTTGCTCGTAAAAGGTTAGCATGCATTTTTCTCATACAAATTCATGAGTTTGCAAACTTAGTGAGTGAAAGTGATCTTGGCATATGTTTTTTTTTTAGTTCCTATGTTTTTTCATAAATTTAGAATAAATGTTGGTATGAGTTAGTGATGACTTATGATTTGTTCGTAAAAAAGTTAACATGCAAATTTCATGTACAAATTGTGCGTACTCATGCTTAGTGAATGAAAGTGATTTTGCGTTTGTTTTCTGTTGGTCCTTAGTTTTGTAAATTTAGAGTAAATGTTAGTGCGAAAGTTATTTTGTATCATGATTTGCTCGAAAAAAGTTAGCATGCATTTTTCTCACACAAATTCATGAGTTCGCAAACTTAGTAAATGAAAGTGATCTTGGCGTACTTTTTTTTTTTTGTTCCTACCTTTTTTCATAAATTTAGAATAAATCTTAAGATTGAAAGTTATTTATGAATCATGATTTCCTCATGAAATGTTTGCAAGCGGAATTGTGCGTAGCACTTTTAGTAAATTAAAGTGATTTTTGCGTTTGTTTTCTGTCGTTCCTACATTTTTTGTAAATTTTTGTTAGTACGAAAGTTATCGATAACTCTTGATTTGTTCGTAAAAAAGTTTGCATGCAGATTTCACATACAAATTCATGAGTACGGACACTTAGAATGAAAGTGGCGTACGTTTGTTTTGAGTTGTTCCTACGTTTTCGTAATTTAGGTAAATGTTATTGATGACTCATGATTTGTTCGTATGCAGATTTCATGCTCAGACACACTTAGTGAACGAGACCCACTGAACGCATCCCAACCTCGACTGAAATCCCTCTTGCGCTGGAGCTCATGGCGATGGTGCCGATCTTCACCAGGAAGTCGCAGCGCGCGTGGGTTTAGGGTACGGGCTCGCGGACTACCTTAGGCCTTTGGCGTTCTGGAAGTGACTCTTGAGTTTAACCATCAGAACGTCAAAGTTTGCGTCTGCGCTGAGACCCGGTCGCCCCGAAGAGCTGCAGTCAGCGGCGTCTCGAGTTATGATCACGTACAGCAGCTTCGACGGCTGACTGCAGCAGAGAGAGAGAGAGCGTTCGCCAGTTCCATAGCAGTGTGGTTTCCATGGTAACCCACGGCGTGTGACGCAGGCGTCGTTTCACGTTGCGTGGTACGTCTGAAAGCCATGTTTAACGGCTCCAGCTGGCTTCTTATGCAGCATGTCGACCGTCTGCTGCACGCTCTTGCCCTCGGCACGGGCACCTGACACACACTGACACACACCTTATTTTTAACGTGAAATTAATTAATACATTTATATCAGTTGTGTAAATATTTCTCTCCAATAACAGTTTTTTCTTACCATCTTTACGAAATTAAAGGGTTAGTTCACCCAAAAATGAAATAATGTCATTATTACTCACCTCATGTCATTCCACACCGTAAGACCTTCGGTCATCTTCAGAACACGAATTAAGATATTTTTGATGAAATCCGATGGCTCAGTGAGGCCTCCATAGCCAGCAATGACATTTCCTCTTCAAGATCCATTAATGTACTAAAAACATATTTAAATCAGTTCATGTGAGTACAGTGGTTCAATATTAATTATAAAGCCACGAGAATATTTTTGATGCACCAAAAAGACGAAATAATGACTTATATAGTGATGCCGATTTCAAAACACTGCTTCAGGAAGCTTCAGAGGTTATGTATCTTTTGTGTCGAATCATGATTCGGATCGCGTGTCAAACTGCTGAAATCACGTGACTTTGGCGCTCCGAACCGCTGATTCATAACGCTCAGAAGCTTCCTGAAGCAGTGTTTTGAAATCGGCCATCACTATATAAGTCATTATTTTGTTTTTTTGGCGCACCCAAAATATCTCGTGGCTTTATAATATTAATATTGAACCACTGGTCTCACATGAACTGATTTAAATATGTTTTTAGTACATTAATGGATCTTGAGAGAGGAAATGTCATTGCTGGCTATGCAGGCCTCACTGAGCCATCGGATTTCATCAAAAATATCTTAATTTGTGTTCTGAAGATGAATGAAGGTCTTACGGGTGTGGAACAACATAAGGATGAGTAATTAATGACATTATTTTCATTTTTGGGTGAACTAACCCTTTAATTATGGTTTTACTGCAAACAAAAAAAACATGGTTATTGAACTTATTTCAAAGTAACCACATTGTTTTGCTTCAAAAAGGATAGTTCACCCAAAAATGAAAATTCTGTCATCATTTAATCACCCTCAAGTAGTTCTAAACCTGTATACATACATATATTAGGAAGTTATCTAGAAGAATGTCAGTAACCAAATAGATCTCGCCCCCCATTTACTGCCATAGAAGGAAAAATAAATACATGGTAGTCAATGGGGGCCGAGATCTGTTTACTGACATTCTTCCAAATATTTCCCTTTGTGTTTAACAGAAGAAAGAAATTCATGCAGGTTTAGAACAACATGAGGATGAGTAAATGATGACATAATTTTAATTTTTGGGTGAACTATCTCTTTAAACTATGTTTTTTGCGTGGTTATAAAAAAAAAAAAAACTGTTTCTTTCCAAAGCCTCTCAGTGGATTCATCACAGCGCGAAATATTAGAATCGTATTATAAACACCAGATCACTCAAAACGACACGTATAAACACAATTTATTAAACAATAATATGAAAACAAAAGTGTTTTGCTCACCACGTTACACCCATTTCTTTGCCGCAAACTTCCGCGAGCCCGTATTTACTTCCGGTTCAATCCGGCTTTCGTGAATAACACAAAATTAGTTAAATTGAAGAAACTTTAAATGGACAGTACATAAAAATCCGTAAATATGTATATAACTCATTAAAATGATCGCAAATGCGGCGAAACCTAGATTGAGAGCCGCTCATGTGAGCGGAAGTAAACAATGTGACGCAGCGCCGGTCTGAGATCAGCTGTTGTGAGAGACTGTGATCCGCGCTCGCTTCATTCATCTGACCTCAGATCAGCCTCACAGACACATACACACTTTCTGCGCCATTTGCTTCAGACACACGTGTGTTCTGCGCGCAGCTGCATGTCATGAGTTGAGAACGGGACTGTTAATAATAATAATAATAATAATAATAATAATTCATCATCATCATCATCATCACATAATGCCGAAGGTGAAGAAGAGCAGAGGCGGAGCGGAGCGCGGCGGTGTCGGCGTGTCTCTGGCCGATCAGATCCTGCAGGGAGACTCGGTCCGGAGCAGCGGCCGCGTGAAGAGCCGAAGCCGGACTCCCGAGGAGGAGCAGGAGTATGTGGACGAGAAACTGTCCAGGAAGATCCTGCAGCAGGCCCGAATACAGCAGGACGAGCTGCAGACCGAGTTAGGACTCGCTCCAGAAACCAGAAGACAGCCAGCTACCAACTAGGTGCGTGAACCTACCTGACCATCAGCCGCCTTGTTAGAGAGCCCGACCCGGGTTCGAGTCCCGCTTAGCTTCAGACAGCTTTAAATCTGCATAACATACTTTACATTAAAGCATAACTATGATCAAAACATACACCAGTCTGTTTTAATTAGGGCTGTGTATCGACACAATTTTCACGATTCGATTCAATTACTGTTCACATGCTTTCGATTCGATTCGATAATCGATTCTTTGGATTTAAGAATTGATATCGGTTCATAAAAATGAGAATCGATTAAACTGATTGATTACCCAGCCCTAGTTTTGATCCATATTAAAGTGTCTGTGAACTGCAACTCCTGGTGTTTCAGGTCCGAGGTCACATGATGGAGACTCTGACGAGGAGTGGCCGGCTCTGGGAGAGTCTGCGGAGGAGACGGCTGGAGAGGTGGACGTGGATCCTGAGGACGAGAGGGCCATTGAGATGTTCATGAACAAGAACCCGCCGCTCAGGTGAGCTCCAGCGAGTCCGTGTGTGTGTGTGTGTGTGTGTATGCAGACTGTCACGTGACGTGTGTGTGGCTGTGACAGACGCACGCTGGCTGACATCATCATGGAGAAGATCACGGAGAAGCAGACGGAGGTGGGCACCGTGATGTCCGAGGTGTCGGGACGAGCCGTTCCTCAGCTGGACCCCAGAGTGGTGGAGGTGTACAGAGGCGTCAGCAAGGTCATTTTCACCTGGAGAAGATCCTCTTTTTCCCTCAAATGCTAGTTAATGTTACTGATTTTCTTCTGGCATGCAATCAGATAAACTCCAAAGCTTGAAGAAACAACAATAAGATGTTCCTAAGAAAATATTTGAGAACTTCCTAAGGATTTTTCGAGCATTGCAGTTTTTCTGAAGAACTTCTTGAGATGATTTTGGTGTTTCACGCTCTCTTCCTCCGCAGGTTCTGTCTAAATACCGCAGCGGGAAACTTCCCAAAGCGTTTAAGATCATCCCAGCTCTTTCCAACTGGGAGCAGGTCCTGTACCTCACGGAACCGGAGACCTGGACCGCCGCCGCCATGTATCAGGCCACCAGGTCAGAGGTCATGATTTTATGCGTATTTTCAATTCAAAATGGAGAAATTCCATAAAAAGTTGAGTAGTTTGCATCACTGTATGTTACTGTGATTCGTTAAACACGTTCATCGTAAAAACGGTTGTCAAATATTATACATTTAGCTACTTATATCTTACCGCGCAATTACTCTTTCACTGTAAATACTAAAAGCGCTGTGTTAGAATTCACTCATCTTCAATGAACATTAAGCCCCCGCCTCTTGATCTGATTGGCTGTCACTGAGGCAGCCCAGCATTAAGAAATATCAAATATTGGGACTTGACCCCCTTGCCTAGGTGGTTACGGCCCTGAATCTCAATTATGATGTTTGCGATCGTGATGTGAAATTAATGCACTTACGCAACTTCTGAGCAGCAGTACAAGCTCTTCTGTGTTTTAATAAACAAACATTTGGAAATATTGTAATAAATATTAGGAATTTCACTGTTTTAGCTTTTGAGTTTTTAAGTTGTCATTGTAGTGAGTGTTAATATATACATGACGAATATAATAAATCAGGAAACAAGAAGATTTAATGAACCTTGTATATGACGCATGTGAAAGTGCGATAAATCTAATCAAATGTAAAATTTAAATTTCTCAAATGAAAACAAATATGGAAACATAATAGTGATTATTAGTTTAACCTAGTGTTATTTTAGTATCATTCAGATAGTTTTTAATTTCTATTAATTTTTATTTCAGTTTTAGTTATTTTAATATACAAAGTTAAACTGATTTAAAAATTAGAATTGTTTTTTTTTTTTAAATAAAAAAATACTTGATTTTATTTCAGTTAATTTTAATTATATTTAAAGCAAAAAAAGTTGATTTCTTATGGTTTTAGTCGAAGTTTTGGTTAACTCTGGTGTCCCTGGTGTGTGGGTGTAGGATCTTCTCGTCTAACCTGAAGGAGCGGATGGCTCAGCGCTTCTACAATCTGGTGCTGCTGCCCCGAGTCCGAGACGACATCACGGAGTACAAGCGGCTGAACTTTCACCTCTACAGCGCGCTGAAGAAAGCGCTCTTCAAACCCGGAGCCTGGTTCAAAGGTCAGTTCATCTGCATATTCTGCAATTCATTATACTCTTGAAATTGTTTATTAAATTACTGTGCAGAATTAGTCGAAATGCATAATGTGCCACATTTATACTGCGAAGGTGGCACAGAAGCTGAGCTGGCATAATTTAGCCTGGCTTGTACGCTGAATTTTGATCAGCCTTAACTCAGCTGTGCCTTTATGCTGATTAGCACACAGGAATATTCCAATAGCTTGAGCAATAAAACTCAATTTATTTGATTTCTTTATTTATTTTAGAGAAGAGCATCAGTAATGATGTGCATGTAAACCTGTAACTGAACACTAGAGGGCGCTGGTGACCTTCAGTAGTGCTCAGATGTATGACTAGATGAGTTTCACTTTTTTAAACACATTCAGTTTATCAAAGTTGCTTTTTTTATCTATCAAGATAAGTTTTTCTACCACTAAGATGAACAGAAAAGAGGAAATTGAACATCCTTGACTTCACTGGAAACAAATAATTTCTGGTTAAATAATATGATAAAGAAAACATCACTGTATTAATTAACAGATCACAGAGAAGAACCTGAACTTTGACTGTAACGCTGTTATTATTGTTTACTGAAACTATTAAAATTCTTTTGGTTAATTGAAATAAAATCAAAGATAAATATTGATGGATAGCTTGAACTTAATCTAAGTTTGTATGACAAATAAAATAAATTGGGTAGAAATATTTCATATGAACACAAACTAATAAAATGACAAGAGCATATGGTAAAATACAAGACGAGGCACTCCAGGTCAAACCACTGTTTTCCTGCACTGGTTCTGGGCTATTTTGCTTCATCAGACTAGAGGAAAGAAAACATCCAAAAACACATTTGAGTGTTTATCTTTATTGCACTGTTTCTATTTGCGTTTGTACATTTCAGTTTCAGTCCACACCTTCAAAGTCTGTTTTCTCAAAATGAGTTTTTTTCTCCACTTCAGTAACACTTATTTACACCAAAATTTACAGTTTTATTCATATCTATATTCTGAAGGATTTTACTGAGGGGTTTGTTCATATATCATTCACATGGTATAAATTTAACATTCCTAAAACAGGGTGAAAATTTATTTCTTTTTTTTCTGTCCGCTGAGAGTATTTTCTGATTCATGGACTGATTAAAAAGAGAAATGCAAAATCCCCTCTGTAAAAACCTTTAACTCTAATGTGTCAATAACATGAGAACTTTGATCCTGACATATTTAGTGCATATCTAATTAGATAATGCATAATTTGCATATTTAAGGCGAGACACTCCAGGTGTATAGGGTAATCGATTACATTAATAACCGCAAACATTATTTTATATAACAAGTTTTCTGAAATGTTGTTTATATATGCACATGAGGCTTTATCTAATTAAATATGCACTAATTTGCATACATTTTCAGAACAAAAATCTGAATATTGGATGGAAGTCAAGTTCAACATTCTTGACACATTAGAATCAAAGGTTTTTACAGAGGGGATTTCTCTTTTTATCACTCCACAAATCAGAAAATACTGTCAACAGCCAGAAAAAAATATTTTTTTAGGAATAAAATCTTGTATAAATCAGGCAAACTATACTCCTCTGTAAAAACCGTCAGAATATACAGTACAGTCCAAAAGTTTGGAACCACTAAGATTTTAATGTTTTTAAAAGAAGTTTCGTCTGCTCACCAAGGCTATTTATTTAATTAAAAATACAGTAAAAAACAGTAAATTGTGAAATATTATTACAATTTAAATAACTGTGTACTATTAATATATTTGACAAAGTAATTTATTCCTGTAATGCAAAGCTGAATTTTCAGCATCTTACTCCAGTCTTCAGTGTCACATGATCCTTCAGAAATCATTCTAATATGCTGATCTGCTGCTCAAGAAACATTTATGATTATTTTCAATTTGAAAACAGTTGTGTACTTTTTTTTCAGGATTCCTTGATGAATAGAAAGTTCAAAAGAACAGCATTATCTGAAATACAAAGCTTCTGTAGCATTTACACTACCGTTCAAAGTTTGGGGTCAGTAAGAATTTTTATTTTTATTTTTTGAAAAGAAATTAAAGAATACTTTTATTCAGCAAGGATGCATTAAATCAATCAAAAGTGGCAGTAAAGACATTTATAATGTTACAAAAGATTAGATTTCAGATAAACACTGTTCTTTGAACTTTCTATTCATCAAATAATCCTGAAAAAAATATTGTACACAAATTTTTGTACAATTGTACACATTAAATGTTCTTGAGCAGCAGATCAGCATATTAGAATGATTTCTGAAGGATCATGTGACACTGAAGACTGGAGTAATGATGCTGAAAATTCAGCTTTGCATCACAGGAATAAATTACTTTGTGAAATATATTAAATAGAAAACAGTTATTTTTAAATTGTAATAATATTTCACAATATTACTGTTTTTACTGTATTTTTAATTAAATAAATGTAGCCTTGGTGAGCAGACGAAACTCTTTTTAAAAACATTAAAAATCTTAGTGGTTCCAAACTTTTGGACTGTACTGTAGATGGGATGAAACTGTAATGTTTGGTGTGTGTAAGTGCTGCTGAGTGGAGATTTCTGACTAAAACTCATTTTGAGGAATTCTTAAAGATATGTACTGTAATTGAATTCTACAGACACAAATAGATAAAGATACTTGAAAGCGTATTTGGGATGTTTTCTTTCCACCGGTATGAAAAAACACCAAAAAGTGCAAAATCTCAAATTGACAGGTGCATGAAAACAGTGTTTTAGCCTGTAACTGTCTCGCCTGAAACAGAAAACTTGCAAAACACTTGTCTTGAAGCGCCCTGATTAATCAGCTGATGAAAGTTTGTGATGTCTGTTTGTGAGTTACATCTGTGTGTGTTTGCAGGAATCCTGCTGCTGCCGCTGTGTGAATCGGGCACGTGTACGCTGAGAGAAGCCATCATCATCGGCAGCATCCTCACCAAATGCTCCCATCCCAGTGCTGCACTCCAGGTGAACGAACACCATGATGAAAAACTTTGCTTCTCTAAAACTACGAGCTTTAAACACGTGTCAAGCTCACAAACGCCACGGATACCAGCTTTATTTAAAACATTCTCCTCGCAGTTTATAGTCTGAGTTACATCTGACTCGGGTCAAAGTTTGAATTAATTGTTATATACTTGCACTAGCATATTGAATATGACAATTTAGTTCAAACTTTGACCTGTGGAGGGCAGTAATACACTTAGCAGTGTATACACACTAGAGAAGAAGAAGAGAGCTAGTTCAAGATGAGCATTTATGGTTAAAACGTATACAATTTTTAATTTTTTTAGAAAATGGCCGATGGTTTCTCTAGATTAGACTCTTATTCCTCGTCTGGTATCGTTTAAAGCTCTTTGAAGCTGCACTGAAACTGTCATTTTGACAGCGCTTCTGAAGTGGCATGTGATCTGTGTGAAATAACACTTGGTTTGTTTACGTCCTCTTTGCAGCGCCGCGATGCTGAAACTGGCAGAGATGGAGTATAACGGAGCCAACAGCATTTTCCTGCGGCTGTTGCTGGATAAGAAATACGCCCTGCCCTTCCGTGTGCTCGACGCCCTGGTCGCCCACTTCCTGTCGTTCCGCACGGACAAACGGACTCTGCCGGTGCTGTGGCACCAGAGCCTGCTGACGCTGGTGCAGCGCTATAAAGCCGATCTGTCCTCCGAACAGAAGGAGGCGCTGTTGGAGCTGCTGAAGGTTCAGACGCACCCGTCGATTTCAGCCGAGATACGCCGAGAACTGCAGAACTCCGAGGCGCGAGATCTGGAGGACGCCACCCCCGCCATGACTGTCGACTGAGCCGCGAACTTTGATAACGTGTTGGAATAACATGACGATGAAATGTGGGATTATGCCGCAATATATTTTGCATTTTTGCAGTGATGCTATGTTTATATTTTTGGACTTGGTTAGAACTTAATAAAAATCATAAACTCCAGATCTGTTTGGTTTTATTCAAGCGCTTAACCTTGACATGAAATGTTGTTCAATGAATTTTGCTTCCATGATGAGTGAAATAAATGTATATAATCTTGGTTTTATTAATGATTTGTCTATTTGACAAATATATATGATTTATGAAATCGTATGGAATTAAATGAGCTGATGTTAGCTGAAAGGAATTTTTTAAATTTAATTGATTATGAAGAAAAAAATATCTAATGGAATTTATACGATCAAAAACTCAAAAAAATATTTTATGACTTTAAGCGGGATCACGGCCGATGTGACGTCACAACGATCGTCGAGATTCTCGTGAGCGCGGTAACACCGCGCGCCGCAGCTCGCGCACCAGCTTTCCTTAAACTGAATGAAATAATGCGTTTTTATACATGAATTCGGCTAAATGTATATTGTATATAGTTTGTAGGCCTGTTAAGAGTTTAGTACGCGTAAATCCCGCGTCTCGCTCGAAGTTTCTGTCAGAATTACAGTGATGGAGTTACTCTGTCATGAACATGTCGAACTGGACTCGAGCTCTCAGGTAAAATCCAGACCGCTTCGGGCGTTCAGAGACGCGGTTCTGACACAAGACTCGCGGGTCCGACAGAACCTGCTGAGCTCGGAGAGACCGAACATAATCAAACCCGGTACCGAACAGACCGACGTCCAGCCGTACATGCGGCGAATATTAACAGGGTGGATGCTGCAGGTGAGTAGATATCAGATCTGAATTGTTAATTCGAATCATACTGATCTCATGATGTCTTATGAGTCATATTCTGATTCACTGATTCGAATCATACTGATCAATTGATGTCTAATAATCTGATTCACTGATTCGAATCATTCTGAATCATGACTCATCGTGCGGGTTGTTCTTGATCGAAATTATGACAGTCATAATTAAGACAAAAAGTTTAAATTATTACAAAAAAAGTCAAAATTGACGAAATTATTACAAAAAGTTGAAAATACTTTTTGTAATACTGATCTCATGATGTCTTTTGAGTCATATTCTGATTCACTGATTTGAATCATATTGATCAATTGATGTCTAATAAATCTGATTCACTGATTCGAATCATTCTGAATCATGACTCATCGTGCGGGTTGTTCTTGATCAAAATTATGACAGTCATAATTAAGACAAAAAGTTTAAATTATTACAAAAAAGTCAAATTGGCGAAATTATTACAAAAGTTGAAAATACTTTTTGTAATACTGATCATGATGTCTTTTGAGTCATATTCTGATTCACTGATTTGAATCATACTGATCAATTGATGTCTAATAAATCTGATTCACTGATTCGAATCATTCTGAATCATGACTCATCATGTGGGTTGTTCTGGAGCAGGTGTGTGAGGATCAGAAGTGCGAGGAGGAGGTGTTTCCTCTGGCCGTTCACTACCTGGACAGGTACATGTCCCAGAATCCCGTGCGCAAATGCCATCTGCAGCTGCTGGGAACCGTCTGCATGTTCCTGGCCTCCAAACTCAGGGAATCGTTTCCTCTGAGTGCCGCCAAGCTGTGCGTCTACACAGACCATGCCGTGACCGTCCCAGAAATCCTGGTAGGTCATGTGACCCATCACTTTTTAGCACTTTGCAAACTGTCCAGCTAAATACGTCACTTTTAGGCTTGTGAAAACTCAACTTTGAACTGTTTTTTCCTCATGTAATGTGTGTGTGGGATTGGGAGGTGCTGGTGGTGTCACGGCTCAACTGGGATCTGGCCTCAGTGCTGCCCTCTGACTTCCTGGAGCTGCTACTGCAGGCGCTGCCGCTCAAAGCGCAGAACCACGCGGCCGTACGGAGACACGCCCACTCCTACATCGCCCTGAGCGCCACAGGTACGTCACGCGCACACAATGTGAAGATCAATTCGCCGTGCACGCGTCAGCAGCTTCTCTGTCCGCCCGCCGCTGCCGCTGATCCTGCTCTTTGTTGGCCGTATAAGCCGTGCGTCACATATATTATGAGCCGCTTTTGTTCTCCTGCGCTCGAGTTTCAGCATCTTCTGCTCTGAAGCGTCAGATCTGCATTGTGATAGTGAAATTCAGCACAAGCTCCACCCACTTTAGTTACTGTTGCTAAGTCATAAAGCTTTACAGGAACAACTGTGGAAGGTGAATCAGTAATAAATTGGATTTGTAAATTCACACGCATTTTTATCTGCCATTTTTTACACAATAGTGATGAAACACTTGATAAAGGCTGAATGAATCACAACTGTAAGTGATCAGAACTGTTGCCTTAAAATAATTTAGTTGAAATAATAAGGGCTTGTGTTGTTTTTCAGAGCTGAAGTTCTCCCTCTTCACTCCGTCAGCGGTGGCCTGCTCATGTGTGACGGCGGCTGTTGTCAGACTGAACATCCAGAAAAACACCTTCACCGCTGACGGCCTCCTGCAGCTCCTGAGGAACATCCTGGACGTGGACATGGTGAGGACAGACACCTTCATCCACACAGGACAAACCAATCATGCTTTGGTAAATCACAATTAGGGCATAAACAGTTGAAATTATGAGCAAAAGCTGAAATTATGACATAAAAAGTTAAAATTATTACAAAAAGTTTTAATTATTACATAAATTCATGTCATAAATAGTTGAAATTATTTAAAAGTTCAGTCATAATTATGACAAGTTAAATTATACCAAAGTCGAAATCATGACAGTCATAATTATGACAAGTTGAAATTATTACATAAAAGTCGAAATCATGACAGTCATACAACAAGTTGAAATTATTACATAAAAGTCGAAATATGACAGTCATAATTATGACAGTTGAAAGTTGAGTTGACAAAAGTCAAAATTATGACAAAAAGTTAAAATATTACATTAAAAGTTGAAATTATGAAAGTTGAAATTATTACATAAAAAATTGTCATAATTTGACAAAAGTTGAATTAGTCGAAATTATGACAGTCCATTGACATAAAAAGTTGAAATTATTACATAAAGTCGAATTATGACAGTCATAATTGACAAAAAGTGGAATTATTACATAAAAAGTTGAAGTTGACAAAAAGAATTATACATAAAAAGTTAAATTATTACATTAAAAGTTGAATATGACAAAAAGAAATTATGAGTCATAAACAAAAGTTGAAATTATTACATAAAAGTCAAATTATGACATAATTATGACAAAAAGTTTAAATTATTACATAAAAGTTGAAATTGACAAAAAAATTATGACAAAAAGTCGAAATTATTACAGTCTAATATGACAAAAAGTTGAAAATATTAAAAAGTTGAAATTGACAAAAGTCGAGATTATGACAAATTATTACAAAGAAATTATTAAAAGTCGAAATTATGACAGTCATAATTATGACAAAGAAAGTTGAAATTGACAAAAAGTCGAGATTATGACAAAGTTAAAATTATTAGTACATTAAAAGTTTAAATTATGACAAAAAGTCGAAATTATGACAAAAGTTGAAATTATTACATACGTTGAAATTGACAAAAAGTCATAATTATTGGAGAAAGTTGAAATTGTGACATAAGTCATAATGACAAAGTTGAATGTCAAAATTCTCATAATTTTGACTTTCTATGTCATAATTTCAACTTTGTCATAATTTGGACTTTGAATGTCATAATTATGATTCACCAAAAGCATGATTATTTTCTTCCACGTGAACCATGTGTGATTGAGTTTGTCTCTGTGATTCAGACGTCTCTGCGCGAGTGTTTCTCGGCTCTGGACGAGACCATCAACCTGACGCTGCCGGCTCCACCTGAGCTCCAGGGTCAGGACGTCCCGCTCTGACAGGTGGACGCATCAGAACCACTCAAGTTTGAATGAACTTTAGCCTTCTCTTTCTGACGGTTGCCGGTTCTGGTGCACTTGTTGACTATGTTCGCGTTAGTTTTTAATGTAGCAGATGTTCTGCACTCGAGCACATACAGCATTGCCCTGTCAGACACACACACTGCTGATTTCAGACACATCTACTGCTTGTCATTAATTTAACGCACTCTTCTTTGACATGTAATTGATAAACTTTTTCTCAATTGTAAACTTGAAATATGTGAAAATAAAAAGCATAGATTAGGATGGTGAATGCTGATTTACTCAACACTAACCAGGTCAATCTCAAAAAAAAAAAAAAATTTGATTTTAAGAAAATGAAGTCTATTTTACATCATTATTTTTATGACAATTAAGCACAGTTTCACAATTAAATTCAAAATTTCACAATTAAATTCAGAACAACAAATACACCAATGATAAATACTTGCAGTTTAAAATAATCAATACTTTTGCATACTAATTAGCAGAGGGGGTTTAAATGTAATGTAAATAATGTAAAAATAATCTTAATTTACTTAAAGTAAAATCTTTTCATCTTTATTTTTGGTGTAAAATATATCTGGGATATTTTTGGCAGGTTAATAATTTGATTAAGCTTAGAAATGATTAAGATATAAAAAAGTATATATTTTCAATTATCAGTGAGATGCTATTATAGTTTTTATTAATTTTGAGTTAGTTTTTATTGAGTTACATTTTATAGTTACATTTTCTGGTTTCAGTTTAATTTGACTTAAAGCTGAAATTATATATATATATATATTTAATATTGCATTTTATATTTTATTTCACTTGACATTTCAAGTAACAAAAATGTTCTAGTTTTACATAAATATAATGATATAACACTGGTATCGGATCAAACTACCATTTCAGAAGACTTTCAAATTCATTATACTTTAACTTTTTAAAACTGCAACACATTTCTCGCATACTTAGTGTATAAATGTGAACTGGAATACAATCTACGATAAAGTGATTTACTATTTTTTCAAAAGATTATGATAGGAACACAAGAACAGACAATGTTTTCAAACTTCATTTGTGCTGTTTTATTGGTCCACTGATTCAAAGAGACATCAGGGCAGATAAATCAGGCACTTTGGCAAGTAACATGCAGTAACTCAAACAAATATGACACCAAACAGAAGAAAAACACCTCATAACCTCGGTTATCACGAGCCATGAAACCCCAGCAAAGATCACACTGCTGCTCAAATGGACAAATATCATTGCAACAAATGAAATATCATTCTTTCCCATTCTTAACTTTCCTTTACAATTGGAAGTAAACATCCAGATTCCCTGAACAGTAATCCCCACCATTTCAACACATTTCTCAAAATTATTCTGCGAGGTCATGCCGTATTTTACCATCCTTAATAAACGCAGATGTGGAAGCAGTTTAAACACTCCTATCTGCAGACTACATAAAAGTCATAAACAGACACAAGTTTACTGTATCCGTCATGCCCATGATTCTGTGCAATTTAATGGCATGTTGTAGAAGTCAGAAATTGGCAGGAACGATCTTAAAGAGCGCTTAAGTCAATCTTTGCATTTTGACACCTTTTGGGTTTCCTTGTATGTATCCTTGTACATTTTTGTAATCTACCACCAATATTCACCTTTAAAACAAACAGATGGTCTAAATTCACAATGGATCTTTGGTACTTTTTGACTAGCCAACACCCTAATAAACACTCATGTAAAAGAGTCATTTTACAAACATTTCAAAAGATATCAAGTTAGTTGTTCATCATTTGGGCAGTTGACAAAATAAAAGGCACTTTTCTCAAATCAAGTCTTCATTATAAAAGCAGCGGTTTTATATGTTGCAAATGCACCAAAAACTGCTGTTCCCTCTGAATGAAATGAGTGTCCTAAACAAGTCTGACGCACAGGACTTCCTGTCCTCTGTCAAGACCCATTTCCTGCCTGGCCTGAAACTGTTCCCATACCAGCATTCGTCTGGCATTGATCAGGAATGCTTCCAAGTACTTTCCTTGTTTCCAACCCGTTTAACTTTCTAAGCACAACGACTTGCGTCGTGTCTCGGACAGATTCTGCACTTCACAGTCGTCGTTCATCTCAGCTTGCAGTTGCTCCCAAGGCTTGCTTGTAAGTCTGAGTGACGTTTTCACAGTCAGAGATTGAAAACATGCTATCGGACACTCCTGCACGGTAGCAGGCTATGTCCATTTCCCAGTGTCCCTGGAGCTGAGTCCCTGGCCTGTCCTCTCTCAAGTCGAGGAGATTGTCAGCGGACACACATCCTCGCATCCTCCGTCCCCCTGCTGGACGCTCCATAGGGGCGACCGGAATCTCGCGGTCAGGTAGGTCAAGTCTGTCAAAAGACTCTGAGGAGAGGATGCTGTCCTCGCTGATCTCCACTCTCGGGGATCTGTTGACCACCGTGGGTAAGGAGGGCGAAAGCTGGTCCAGTGAACCAAATTCCTGCAGGCCTCCGGAAAACTTGCCATGGCGTTTGAGGATGCCCTTGCGGTGCTGCACAGGTGACAGGTTCCCAAGAGTCTGTCCGGAGCTCTCCGGGGATGAGGAGTAATAGCCTGACTCACCTTCCGAAGGCTTCTTCAGGATGCCTTTAGGAGGTGGAGGTGGAACAGACGCTGCCAAAGTGTTTGGGCTTTTCTCCTCCAAGGGTGTAGTCTGGGAGTCACTGGGCACTTTCTGTTTTAGGCTGCCCCGCTTCTTTAGAATGCCTTTAGATGGGCGAGGAGATTCCTGCATGGTCTGCGAGACGTTGTTTTCTTTGCGCGACCTGCGTATGGAGCGCTGTCGCTGGACCGGTTCTCCCCCAGCGGCCCCACCTGTCCGCAACAAGCAGCGCATCTTAGAACCGTTTTCCAGAAGAGGACGAGAGGTGCGACGTAGCCAGTCTGCGATGCGAGTTGGACCGCCGGTTTGACATGCAGCGGCCACGTGTCCTGGCCCCTGATGCACAGCTGCAGTCTCATTCTGAGCCTGTAGAGGGAGCTGATAGCCCCAGTTGAGCCACCAGTGACCCGCAATCTCATCCAGCGTAGCTCTGCGCTCAGGGTTCACCATCAACATCCAGCGGATCAAGCCACATGCATCTGTGGGGCGACAAAGAGGATTAGCATTGAATGCCTACAACAGGGATGACCAATCCTGCTCCTGGAGGGCCACCTTCCAACAGATCCTAATCAAACACACCTGAACCAGCTAATAAAGGTCTTCAGGATCACTAGAAACTCCCAGCCAGGTGTGTTGGCGCCAAACTTTGCAGAAAAGTGGCTCTCCAGAAGTTGGACACCCCTAGTCTACAACGTCACAGAGAATTGGCAATGCGATGCCAGCGATGTGGCACAGATTCAAAGTGTTATGTAACTATGCAAATGATCAACAATATAGTATGCTGACTACTAATGGGAATGAAGCATGTGAGCACACATGCAAGATACTGTAATCCATTGTTTCCCAACTGTGTTCCTGGAGACACACCAAACGTACACATTTTCAACTCTTCCCAATCAAACACGCCTGATTCAACTCATCAGCTTGTTAGTAGAGACTCCAAGACCTGGGGCCCATTCATAAAACAAGTTCACCAAATAATCCAGGTTTAGTTCAGTAAGTCTGATTTATTGTCAGTTGATTTGGTTCAAAATAATCAGATCTTATTTGGTAAACTTGTTTTATGAAACAGCCCTCTGAAATAGATTGGTCAAAATGTGTACTGTTGGGTGTGCCTCCAGGAACAGGTTTGGCAAGACTAGCTCATTACTCTGGGCAGTTTCTTGGTTCTCTGATTTGCTATATGCAGGGACAAAAAGGAAAGTCATGAGAGATTTTTCAATGATAAGAAAAAGGCCACTGCAGCCAACAACATGGTGACTAGACCACCTCCAGCAATAAAGCTGCTGTCGGTGTGAACTTGACTTCAAATTTATGAGGCTGCCAAGGTCAACACATGGCAAGCACACAATTCAGAACGTTATCTGCTAGGAATAGATAAGCTCTACCTATAAAACAGCTACATGGTATTGTTGGTTTACTAAGTTTGGACCTTTGACAAACATAGTAAACCAGTTCTGTGTCTCGTTTCAAAGGAGGTCACTTGAGTTTCGGTTGCATCTTTTGTTTCATAAGGGCCTCACCAGATGGTTTGGTGGGTTTGCGGTAGTTTCCGGTGCTGATCTGCTGGACCAAGTTCTTGTGGTCTTGTCCGTCAAAAGGCATGGCTCCATGAACCAGTGTGTACAGCAAGACGCCCAGAGACCAGCTGTCCACCTCCGGCCCTCTGTACGGCCTGCCGTTCACAATCTCCGGGGAAGCGTACAGAGGACTGCCGCAGTACGTCTGCAGGAATTTATCGCCCTGGTACAGGTTTGACAACCCAAAGTCAGCGATCTGAAAAGCAGACTGTTGTTATCCTGTGCCAGTTTTATAGCTCATACACTGAAAGTAGATTTATGCTGTTATCTCTATCTCTATGTGCCAGTAGATTTATGCTGTTATCTCATGCAAGTTTCGATTGGCTGATTGTTTTATGGCCTCTTGTTTAATAATACCAGGGAAAACAGAAGTATCAGAGATAACATTTCAAATTGACTATGAAAGTCTAGGAAATTCCCAACATCTGAAGACCGCAGAATGACTTCATTCATGCACTGACCTAGGTGTAAAACCCTTACAAATTAAAAATTAATTACTTCCTGAACTTACTTTTATATTCCCATTGTCGTCCAGCAAAATGTTCTCCAACTTCAGGTCACGATGAACAATCCCGTTCTGTTAGAAAAAACAGAGAGATACTTTACGAAACAGCATTTTCAACTAAAAATGTATAACTTTTTATGTGTTTTGGCCATTCATTTACATGACAATGGCGTTTTGGGGGCCTGAAAATGGGTTTTAAAGTGCAAGTTTTTGAAAATGATACCATTTATCGTCTCCGTGTAAACTACAAAAATGTGAATTTGTGACAGTCTATAGGCACGAAGTGTTTCTTTACAAAGTGACATCGCCATCTACTGACCTGGCAGCAGAATACAGCGTTTTTAATCGTTCTCGGGATCCGTGTGAACGGGGACCATTTTGACATTGCTATCTGTATGTGAAAAACGCAAAGGAAAATCTTCGTTTTTGGTACATCGTTGTTGTGTAAATGTACCCTTAGAAACTACACTTTGACAAGGTCATGTTATTTATTTTGTAAACGGGGTTAATTTTGACTAGATGAGCTACGTTCAAAGCCGTTGCACTTGTGGTCAGTTGAGGTCTACATTAATGTGCCATTTTTAACCGCAAACCGTCTAATGAAGAACTGTTTATTCTGATTGTTGTTATCTATTTACATTGGCATCTTGTTTTTATATTGCTATTGGTGTTATTTTATAAAAGCTAATTGCTACTCGAGTGCATCACGGGTTTTGTACTAAAATCACTGTGGGTTATTGCTTTATTAAATGATGCAACACCTAGATAAGGGACATCTAAAGATTCCTGGTGTTGGGAGGGAATTTCCTGAGCAACAGAAATGCTTTATTATCAGTTTCACTCCTAAACACTTTCATTATTAGACTAGAGGACAAACAGATTCCAAAATTTAGATTTTCTGCTCTAGCAACATTTCCAAACAATGACAACACAGCAGTTTGTAAAACAAGTTCAGCGTTATCACCTGCTTCACGACCCTCTTTTATCCTGTGACAAATAAAGCCGCGGCGGGAGCATTTGAGCTGTGTGTGGAATTCCAGTCATGCATGATTGTGTTTCTCTGCAGGAGGGCGAACCGCGTGTCCCTTCACCTCATTTAACATCGCAACAAAGACGCTTCCACCTCGCCTATAACGGGATGTTCTTTCTTTCTTTCTGAAACGTTATCATCATGTTGGCATGCAAAATACTGCTTTAAACTGAAATTTAACCACCCAGCTAACAAAAATATGTTTTAACGTTCCCATTAAGTTATTTCTGAATGTTTTCTGAACACTCTGAATGTTTTAAAAAACGTTTTTTCTTGGTTATGCGATCTGGGGAACATTCAAATTTGATCATTCTGTTATGGGAACTTTCCTTTCGATGTTCTCTGAACATTCTGAAACAAGTTGTAACAAATAAATGTTAGACAAATGTCCAACTATAAGTTTTTGTGCTAAACTTTTGACCAGATAACTTTGAACGAATGCTCTAGTAATGCTACTGGAAGAACGTTTGTTCTTAACGTTGAGAGAACCTTGTTCCCTGTTATCTGGGCATCTTCTGGGTGTGTTTGTCGTTCACACGGACATTTCAGACCGTTGAAACAGTTGCGTGCGGCGTTTCTTTCGTAGCTGTTGTTGGGTTTGGTAGAAGGCAGCGCTGGGTGTTCCTGCATTAGCGTGTGCAAGCGTGAACGTCTGTCTGAAACCCAACTGTCTCTCTAGATCTGTTCAGACGCTGCGCAGCCATGCGGAGGGTAATGCGGGTTACGCAATCCTTTCAGTGTCACAGTGAAGTCCTGGTGGGTTTCTCTCCGACCCCTCGTCAGCACACAAGAGCCTTCTGGGTAGTTTTCCAGACTATGAGAAATGCTCACATGACGTCTGACTAATATTTAGTCTTGCTGACCTTTGGTTTCACAGATATTTGTGAAGCCGGACAGTGAAAACTAACATGTTCCTGAAACCCTAAAACTGCCCGTGCGACAATAACACACGCAAAATACCCCAAAAATTAAAGAATAGAAATTACATCAGTGTTATGCAAGTATCATTAATATACTATAGTAGTTTTTCTCTTTTTTTTTTTTTCCTTTTTCTCAAGTTTTTAGGTTTGTTTGTCATTTTTATTAGTTTATTTATTTGTCTATATAGTTTTTAGTCCTTTTTATTCCAGTTATAATTTTTGTTATTTTAATACTTCAACTTAAACTAAACGAAAATTAGAAATGCTGCTTTGGCAACTGAAATAAAATGCATTTTTAATATTTTAATTTGAATAACAAAAATTATTCTAATGGTTTTAATTTTGCTTTTAGTTGAATGATATATATAGCTTTGACAACAATAACACTTTTTTTGACTGATAAATTTGTATTATTTTGATATTCTTTTAAATATTAGTTTTTATAGCATCAACATCTGCTGAAATCAAACTAAATCAAAATATTTAATTTATTGTATTTTAAACTACAATAGAAAATTACTATATAGAAACAGGGTTATTATAGTTAACTAAAACAAAAACAAAGCCATAGAAAACATTTTAACTGAAATAAAATATTTAACATCTTAAATTTATTTTATTTCATCTAATTGCCAAGGCATTTCTTATTTTCAGTTAGTTTAACTTGATGTACTAAAATAACTACAAGTAATAAAACCTATATAGACATATTTAATAAAAAAAACTAAGAAAAAAATCAAAAACACAACAAAATGACTAAACTTTAACTAAATTTAAAAAATTAAAACTAACTTAAATTATTAATGACTATATAGTATCTCAATACTAAAATGACTTGAATTTTTGAGACTAGAACAGTTAATGTTTGAATGACAAATCTTATTTCACAATATAAGAAATTTATCGATATATAGCAGTATTTATGCTATTAATTTACAAATATGACAAATCCAATATAACAAAATCATGAATTAAATTAAAATTAAAAATTTTCAGGTACAAAAGGTTTAATTAGCAGAAATTGAATAATGAGATGTAAAAATACTGTATGAATTAAATATAAATGTATTCTTATTAGAGCTAAAACAGTTATTCAGTTATTTCCTCTGTTGTTTGATTCACATTAATGACACAGAGCAGCAGGTTTATTAGGCTGCTGTCACTTTAAGACCAAACGCAGGGATCCATCACTGATACACATCCGCCAACTGTTCACATTCACTCGAGAAACAACCAGCTGTTACATATTTAATACTCCTCATGATGGCATTTTGACATAACTGCTTATATATTCAACTATTCAAGCGCAATAAGACGTGAAGGAGAAGTGAATTTGCAATCACATGGTTTTCTGTGCATCTTTTTCACTGCTTTATTGTGCTTAATAACTCTTTTTAACATCAATCACGTCCCGCTCTAGTGTGTCATTCATGATGCTCTCTAACGATAGATGTTTTTTTATCATCACCACCATATATACCGTCATACGGCCCATCTCTGGTGTGGTGTGTTACTCACGCGGTGGCAGTACTGGACGGCCGAGACGATCTGTCTGAAGAAGTGTCTGGCCTCGCTCTCAGAGATGCGCGGTCTCTCGCTGAGGTAGTCGTACAGATCTCCTTTACTGCCCAGCTCCATCACGATCACGATCTTGTCCTTGTTCTCAAACACTGAAACACAAGAAAATCAAAATAATTCCACATTTTCTCAATGAAGGTCAGGGTTATTATCGTTAACTGAATCTAAAACATTTCTGTTAACTGAAATAAAGCTGAAATGAAATATTTCTTTGATGCGGCATTAATGAGGCGTTATGTTAATGAGCGGGGGTGTAATTGTGGTGCACTGAAGCACACTAAAGCGTTTTTTGGGGTTTGTCTTGATTACATAATGAGAACAAAGAGGTTTGCGTGACAGAAGAATCCCAGCGATCCGGTTACACAACACATACGGCATTTACCTTCATATATGGTGATGATGTGAGGGTGACTGAGCGACGACATGATCTCGATCTCCCGCCGGATGTGGATCAGATCCTGCTCGTCCTTGATCTTCTCCTTACGGATGGACTTTATGGCCACCTGAAGGACGAAAACACACCAACTCAATTTCAATCTGGTCCTAGGATCATCTGAGAGACCGAGATGGTTTATGTATATGAAGAAGTTGTACTAAGCAATGCTTTATAAACCATAATCAATCATTTAAAATCAATTCTGTACTGGACAGGCAACCAGTCGGTGTTACGAGTGCCTGTTGAAAGTCTAGCAGCTCATTTTGAACCAGATGAAGACGGTTTAACAATACTCGGCTAACAGTTACAATAATCTAGTCTTACAGACATAAAAGCATGAATAATCACTGGAGGACAAACACCTTTGCTATTGATCTTAAATAAAGAAACAAGACCTGTTAATTGATCTGTTTATCAAATTTCAAAGAACTATCAAGTTGGACACCAAAGAAAGAGGTGAACTCGCCCCGATAAAAGAGTTTACTCGAATCTGAAGGAAAGCAAAACTGAAATAATCTAGTTCGGCTCCTGAAAACCTTCAAATTCAGAAAATTATGCAACTTCCAGGATTTCACTTCATGTAGACATCTCAATAGTGACTCAAGAGAACCTGTTTCCTCAAAGGTAGTGTCATCTGTGTAACAATGAAAAGATATGATTAAAACACCGAACCTGAGAGTAACATATATAATGAAAACAAAACTGGGCCAAGAACGGATCCCTGGGGAACGCCACTAGACAACACAATACTGGTGACCAAAATGAGCTGGAAACGTCCTGTTAAAAAGGAAGGACTTGAACCACTGTCTTTTGTAGGCGAGAGACAAGGATATCGAACGCTGCGCTAAGATTACACTATAGCCACTGAAGAATCAATCGAAATCAAGATGTCACTTTCAAACAGGCCGTTCCTGTTAAACCCTGACTGAAAATGCTCAAAAATCTCATTTTGAACTAGAAAAGTCTGATTAACAGCTGATTTAATTTTAGATAAAAATGGAACTATTGAAGCTTATATTAATTAAAGTTAAATATCAAACATATGCTTAACTAATCTTGACGGAATAACATCACGACAACAGTCTGTAGGTTTAACTGCCCAACTATAGTATAATATTTTTAACATGATTTAATATTAATAATATTTAGTTATTAAATATGAAATAAAAACAAAAATTTTAAATATTTACTAATATTAATTGATATAACTATACAATACATAACATAATTTAATATTTGTTTGTTTTTATTGCCATATCAGCATCTATGGCTATTTTCATTAAAAATAAATAAATAAACATAATTATCACAGTAATAGTAAAAAACAGCAGTTAATAATCAACTCACATAAATATAACAAACATTATATAAGATTTTTCATTTCAATGTTTGATAAAAAACTTGATGAAACATTTTTGAAAACATCCATTAACGAACTTTCTGTGTAAAAACGTTGCCTAGTGACATTCAAAGCAGAATAAATGTGTTTTATAGACAGGAGTTTGACGTACTGGTGGTACTTCATAATTTAATATTAATAGCATCCATTTATTACATATTGACTAATAATTTAATGTTCATTTAAATATTTAATGATACATTTACATATTGCACAAATATCACCCAGCTGTGAAATGTGTTTACTTTAGTTTTTGGTCATTGATTATGAAACGATTTCTGCGTAAATCATCAAACGAAACTGTGCAAACTGATTTCATGCGCAAAAGATTGCGAAGCTTCACTGTCACTATGATCTCACAGAGATTGTGTGAAGGTGTTTCCGTCCGTCTAACAGCGTGATGTCAGAGGAACGAGCGTTTGCATATGAAGGGCAGCGTTTGCATGCTGGTCTTTGTGTCTCGGCTCTTTTGTCTCTTTTGTGAGTCTGTATGTGAGTATCTGCGTGTCGTCGGGCATGTTTGAGATTCCTCAGGGTGTTTGTGCGTCAGACGCGTCTCTACGGGGTCAGCGCTGACCAGCAGATGGACAAACACAGACCTGGAGAAGGAATCTCACACACCTGCGCTCCAGCGTCACACGCTGTTTTACAGCCTCAAAACCACCAGAGAACCTTGATTTCTAAGAGAGGAAACGCTCTCAGAACGTTCTCTCAAAGTTCCAGTAACGTTAATAGAACGTTCGTTCAAAAACGTTTATTTCTGAAATGTTTTAGTTGGACGTTCATCCAACGTTTTTTAATTGTTGCTACTTGTTTCAGAGAACTTTCAAAAGTAACGTTCCCATAATGTTTGAAGAATGATACAATAAAACACTCACATTACCAAGAAGAAACATTTGTCGAGAACATTCAGAAATAACGTTTTAATAATGGAACAGAAACATTAGCACAACGTTCTAGAATATTTTTGTTAGCTGAGGCAGTTATAATGATAAACGTGTTTTTGCAGGAGTTACGATAAACTGTCAGAGAGCTCTATAAATAGCCGAACCCGTCCGGCGTGTTATCAGAAGCATCAAGCCAGTCGGAGTCTGTTATCGCTGCGGAAAGGGAAAGAGGTCAGACGGCATTGACTCAAGATGTGTCCTGACTCGCCCAAACTCTCTCTTTCCTGAGAAGAATCACATATTTCCAAGAAACCCCTGAGGGAAAGTGACTCTACAGCAAACAATGAGTCTTCTGGCTTCATTGTGTCCTGATCATTGAGGAAACACATGAGGTGTTTGCAGGGTAAACTCCGGGGGATATTGAAGGAAAACACCTGACTGATGTTTTCTGAGGTTTGAGGAGAAACTGATTTCTGACGCTTGCTTCCTGCTTCCCTGTTTGAGCTCAAATGAAAGCAAAACGATTAAACAGTAACGAACTCGACTGGAGATGGAAAATGAAATGAACCAAAACACAAGCTGCGCTCATTTACATCAGCCGCTCGTCTGAAACTAAACAAACATGTACAGCGTTATCCCCTACATATATATATGATTTACATCATCATACTTTCAATATACCGCAGTTTTAGTGTTTAGATGGCACTCTAAAATACTTCACAGCACAAAAAAAAATGCCATTTTTGTTTATTTTTCGCATTTTCTACAAAAAAAACCCAATCAATTTACTTGGAAGAAAACCTGCTCGAGATATTAAGATGTGTTCTCAGAGAATAATTATTGTAATTATTATTAAGAGTAAAATTATTTTATTTATTAAATCAAATATTAAAATAATTTTGAAATAAATCTAGCAAAATTGAGTGGGACAATAGAAAGTTTATATCAACTTTTTTTGTTTTCCTTTAAAGATATGTAAAACAGGATAAATGTATTTGAGAAACTTCCTGACATACTGAGACCTGTTTTCATATTTATTTTCATAGTAAAAATAGTACATTTCCACCAGTAATCAAATTGGCTGTACAAGTAATTTTAACAAGCTGACTTACAAAAATCAAGTTGAAATTGCTTAAGTTATTTTTACAGCACATAAATCTAGCAAAAATTAGTTTTGTGCCTCTAAGGTGAAAAAACAAACTTTATCACAGATATTTTTTCAGAAAACGGGATTAATCTCATAAACGTTCATGTTTTCAGGATGTTTTACGTACTATAATGGTTCATATCCCTCAGTAAAGCTCCAGACGAATCAAAAATGACAAAAGCTGCTGCATTCAGCACGTGTCTGCTCGAGTCAAACGTGATGTCACTTCCTGCAGGATTTGACTGATAAACAGCGGTCTGACAGAAGCTAAACCCCTGGACGGCCCTGAAAACAGCAGCTGTCTTTATCAGGGGTCAAGGGTCAGGTCACACTTCACCCTGCAGTCACTAGAGGAGTGCGTGCGAGTGCAGGTAATGGAGCCGCGGGGCGAGGGCTGGGCGGCTCCGCAGAACCGGTTTGATGAACAAAACAACAGCTGCGTTTGATCTCCACGTCACTCTGTTTTTAACCGCAGATGATCGAGGTCGACCCTCACAAACATCTTCATCCATATGAAAATCATGCAAAATCCCAAAGCCATCCATGAAACTCACAAAAACATTGTTTTATTTTATTATGAACTGTTTTTTTATTTATTTATAACTGTGGCAGATTTATTCTTTCTGAATGTTTTTTATTATTTATGATCATATATAATATAATTAGTATTAAAATTATGTGATAATCCTAATAAACACATCAGTCATACAAAAAAATACAATAAAATATTAGATTTATCCCAATGATTTAATATTAATGATATAATATTATACATAAATAATAAAATGACACCAACGCATTCATGAATATTAAATGACCAGTTATAAAGATGTATGCTTTATTTATTGAATGCGTTTTATTATTTATGAGTAATTTATAATAATAAAATTAGTATTAAAATAGTCTAATAACACATCAGTCGTAGCCTACATAAACACTAAAATATTAGATTTATCTCAATAATTTAATATTATTTATAAATAACACATTTCCACAGAGGGATTTACTCTTATATATTCTAATATTATTTTATAAATAACGCATACATGAATATTAAGTGACCAGTTAAAGATGTATTATTTTATTATTAATGAGTGATTTATAATAAGATCATTAATATTAAAGCAGTGTGACGAATCTAATGTCTTGTTTATGAATATGTCTCTCTCACCGTTCTTCCGGATCGGTCCATGGCTTTCTTCACCCGTCCGTACGTGCCCTTCCCGAGGGTCTGCAGGAACTCGTACCGGTGTTTGAGGTTGTGTTTGTGATGGTGCCTCTTCACCGCCTGACGCCTCGCGGGAGCCGCTGCCGGATCCCCCGCAGCCCGTCCGGACCCGTCGCCCTCCATGAGCTTTACACACGCGCAGATATCACGGAATGACGTGCTCTCATGTCGCGTGCAGGTGAGACTGAGCGGCGCGCGCTGATCAGCCGCACTGACTAGAGTCGAGTCGCGTGTGGGCGGGGCGCTGTTTGGTGGGCGTGTCTCTAACCGTAAGTACCGCCCTCGCGCTTGTCAATCGACAGGTGGGCGTGTTTAGCTGTGTGTAACAGTCAGTAATGATTAACGCCCCTGTGTGTTTGTGCGCTTCATATAATGTCCACACGGTGGCGCTAATACTGCGTGAAAACTTTCCCATTTCATCATTCCGTTCCACTAATAAAACTGAAAGTACACTATTGGGAATAACTTTTACAACAAAACTCCCCCTTAAATCCTCCCAAAAATATAATTAAGCAAAAATCCCCCTTAAATTTAATTTGTTTTATAGTTTTTAATTATGTTTTGATTACAGTTAATCTTTTTTATGATCTTTGCAAGCCAGTTTCATTAAAACACAATGTCAAATTTACTTTAATAGCCTATTATTTTTTATATATACATGTATTAAAGTGTTACTTCACCCAAAAATGAAAAAATGCCCACCCGTAAGAATCTCACCCTCATACAGCAATGCAGATCCATTAATGTACTAAAACCAGTTCATGTGAGTACATGGTTCAATATTAATATTATAAGCCACGAGAATATTTTGGTGCGCCAAAAAAACAAATAACGACTTATTTAGTGATGGCCGATTTCAAAACACTGCTTCAGGAAGCTTCGGAGCATTATGAATCTTTTGTGTCGAATCAGCGGATCGCGTCAAACCGCCAACTGATGAAATCACGTGACTTTGGCGCCGAACCGCTGATTCGACAAAAGATTCATAATGCTCCGAAGCTTCCGAATAGCGAATTAGTCTTTATTTTGGCGCACCAAAAATATTCTCGTGGCTTTATAATATTAATATTGAACCACTGTACTCACATGAACCGATTTAAATATGTTTTTAGTACATTAATGGATCTTGAGAGAGGAAATGTCATTGCTGGCTATGCAGGCCTCACTGAGCCATCGGATTTCATCAAAAATATCTTAATTGTGTTCTGAAGATGAACGAAGGTCTTACGGGTGTGGAACGGCATGAGGTGATAATAAATGACATTATTTTCATTTTTGGGTGAACTAACACTTTAAATCCATAAACTGATTAACATTGATTTAATTTGTGTCTTGAGTTTAATCACTAGAGGTCGCCAGAGTACTGCGCTGAATTTCCATCAGTGTAGATGTAGTGCACTACTGTAGTACACTACACCGACTGTACATCACTGGTGCTGAATTTGAGCCGCATACTAGCATAATACCCTCACTAATTCTGCCATAGAAATATATGGTTAATGTAGTATGAGTAGTATACTAGTATGCGGTTACGATTTCAGCATGTGTTCCCAAGTGCATACTTCACTGTGCATAGCGTTTATGCTAATATTTACAGAGGAGATTGTGAGATTTTATGATTTTGTACATAGTTCAATTTGAAAAAAAGAAAATTATTAAGATTAGGATGTTTAGCTGGATGCTAATGCTTGCAATGATGCAATATAGATATATAGCTATATATGCATCAATTAACTATATATTATATATGATATATAATGAGATTAAGTATAAAAAATCATGCTTGGGTAAATCTTAATTATGACATAAAGAGTCGAAATTATGACATAGATTAAAAAGTCAAAATTTTGACTTTTTATGTCATAATTATAATTTTTATGTTCAACAGAGCACGATTTATTTTCTCATGTGGCGGAATTGGGCTTCCATTATATTAGTATCTTTCCCATAAATAATAAAGTACATGTTTTTAGTAGGTACTATAAGTGTTTTCGCTATGCTGAGCGGACTACATTTCCCAGCATGCACCAGTCGCGCCGCGCTCCGCCCACCGAACGTCCTTCTCTCCAAATGGAAGAGCAGCAGCAGCGGCTGGCAGCGCAAAACTCCCGTATTTGGGCTGAAAAGTGAAACATTCCGAACCGAAGCAACACAAACACCGGGATTATCGATGATCGGCGGGGGGGAAGCTGTCGAACCGCCGCGAACCAGAACCAGCGACCCGGTTCGGCCTCCGGTCCGCCCGAGTGTGTGTTTCTGACACACACACACACACATACACACACACTAGTGTTGTTGTTGTTGTGTTGGCTCGGTCCATCCCGCAGTGATTCGGGCCTCTGGACAAACGCCGGGCGTTCATTCGTGTGTCTGGACTCGTTTGGATGGATATGTGACACAAACACGCGTCGCTCCGGGTTCTGGTCCAGGATCAGGATGGAGAACCCGCAGAAAGCAGGTCCGCTGCTCCGATCTGACCCGAGCCTTCAACCACTACAACAAACACAGCGTCTTCCTGAAGAAGAACCTGAAGGAGACCATCAACTTCTTCAGAGAGATCCGACAGAATCACAGCAACACCTGCAGCAGCAGCAGCAGCACATCTGGACTCACTCCGGATTCAGGTCAGTCCGGTTCTGACGTGTTTGAACACAGACTCCGTTACTTATTTACAACTAATGAGCGTGTTTTTCCCAACAATTTTATTTCACAAAAAATAAAATAAATTTGATCATTAGACTACTATTACAATAAACACATAATATGCATTATTTATAAATTTTAATATATTTATGCTAGAAATGATTAATTAAGCTACACATTTCTCACGAATTTTACAGTTATTTATACACTATTATTACTATTTTGAATTAGTATTCAATGCTTTAAGTTTTAGTACTTTTGCTTAAATCCTAATTTTTTTTCATTAAATTTTCTGAATTGAATATTTTCTAGTTTTAGTTTTTGTAATTTTACTACTTAAACGTAAACCTATTTTATTTACGTAATTTTAACTTTTTAATTATAAGTTTATTGTGCGTTTTTATTGCAGTTATCAAAATAAGAAGATAATAATAAGAACATATAAAGTTATTTTAAAGATCATTAGGTTACGTCACCTGTAAATACTGTCGTTTGGGTTTTATTCTTTAAAGACACGACAAATACAGTTATTGATCAGTGGAGCTGTTATCAAACGACTATAACCAATGGATATCGGTTGAACCGGTATCAGTGGGTTATCATTGGGTGTGATTGCGTTGTTAGTTGTCAGTGATTCCTGATGACTGTGTGTGTGTGTGTGTGTGTGTGTGGGTGTCCTGCAGGAGGTTTAGTGTTAACAGCAGAAAATGTCTTGAACAGGATTTAGTGCGAAATAAGCAGCTTAACTGCTGTGAACAGAGTCGCATTCAACTGAACCAAAGTACTAAACACTCGACAATACTTTACACACACACACACACACACACACACACACTCTGCTGCCAGATGTATGTCACAGAAACATGACCAACTCATGCATCGCCATCAAATCTAAAGATGAAAGTCAGAAATTATATTAAAAATCAAGCCTGTTTTAATATTATTTTCATGACATTCTCATTAATGTCACGTGTGAGAATTTAAATAATGCGTCTGAATTTTGAACAGTATGAGGAATATTGTACTGTTGTTACTTTGATGTTGCACGTGTGTTTGTGTGTGTGTGTGTGTGTGTGTGATGTCTTTCCTGTAACAAAAGAGTTTAGCTTGTTCTGACGCAAGCTTCCTCTGGTTTCTCAATAAAATCATTGAGCTGGTTTAATCTGCCGCAGAAAGCATCGGTTTCAGTGACACTGTGATGTTGGTCTCGTCTCAGACTCACTGACGTCTCACGGAGGTTCAGTTCACTCTCACAACCTTTGACCCTGGCCCATGTGACCCCTGGTCTTTTCCCTGGACCGCACACACACTCTTGCGTGTTTTCATGCATGTTTTTGCGTAGATCAGCCTGTGATTTATAAAAGTAGGTGCATCTCATTTCTCAGGCCTGTCTGATCTCGTCTCGTGTGTTTCTCACTGCTGTGTTCAGGCTTGTTTTCAGCACCAATCAGAGCGCAGCGTTTCTGGCCACGCCCTCATGAACTCATGTAAACACACAGAACCTGCAGTCATGAGCCGCAATCATGCTTCAGTCTGTAACAAACAATATATTCAAGTCTTTGATGTTTTACACATTTGAATTCTTATTCACTAAATGCATTGTATTTTTTTTTATTTTATATTATATAAAAAGCATTGCATTTAACAATAAATTGCAAATTAGTGACTTGCTACAAAACTTTTATTATTTCAGTTAATTAATTCATTAATTTTATTTTTTGCACAATTTTATTGCTAACAATTTAATTACGAATTAGTGCAGAGGCTCGCACATGACATGCAGGAAAAGATATGTATTATTGCAGCCAGATCTAAATCATGCACACGATATAATAATTTGTTCCCTCGTTTTACTAAATCATGTGCACAAAATAATAATTTATCTCGATTTACTAAATTGTGCCCATGATATAATAATTCACTCCCTCGTTTTATTAAATCAAATACAAAAATGAAATCAAATCAGTTAAATCAAAATGAGGGAAACAATTAGTACAACATGGCCACAATTTACTAAATCAAGGGAACTAATTATATTGTGCGCACAATTTAGTAAAATGAGAACAAATTCTTAATTTGTCAATGACGTGACGGGTCATTTTTTTTGTCCAAAGGCCTTTATAATAATAAAAAACAAAGATATGACATCCAAAGTATGTAAGGTAATATAACTAGATCTCTTTTATTGAATCCAAAAGGTTTTAATTATATTATTTTGCTACATATAAAGATATTTTAAAGATTTTGAAAGGTCATGCGGTTTAACCGTCCAAAGGTCAATACAGCCACTTCATTGGTGATTAAAACGTCTTAAAATGTAATAAATGTATATATTTTTAATTCTGGCATGATTTTATAACATCATCATCAACATAGTGCAAATGATATTAAAATTATGTGTAGAAGTCGTTGCTTTGTTATGAGAAAAAATGAATTTCATTGATGTCATTCGGAGTAACCGATATAAAGGGACCATTTTGGATCAAGTCATGCAGTCAATATCATGTGACAGGATGTGACACATTCTCAGGACCACATGGTCATGAAGCAAGTAACTAACTCTCTCTTAACTATTTGATAAATTCATGTTTCACTTGATCATAGCATGTCCCGAAACATCAGGTCATTCGGTGCAACCGCTATAAAACATGAAAATGTTGTAATATTTTAAAAACTTGTACTAAATATAAAATGTTTGATTGTTCTTTTGCTAGATATCAGCCTGTTAGCATTGTTGAAAAATATCGTCATTTGGTAAAACCGAAATTTTGGTTAAACTGAATGATTTTTTTGGTGACAAATTTTGTCCATCTTGTAAAAAATAACAAAAGCAGTGATAATTGATTATAAAAACCACATAATCTCACTGTTAACACTTAATAAAACTTAATAAAACCTTATTTGCCAATGACCCTGTTTATTTTTGTGATAAATTTATAATTTGATTTAATTTTTGTGCAATGCATTTCCAATTTTTTGTTAACCATTTAACCACAAATTAGCAACTTTAAATACTACAAAACATGCATAAATGTCTGTATTGATTTATTTATTTATTATAACTGCTGTTACTCAAATTAAATATGATTGATGAGATGATATTTTCAGCCTGTTCAGACAGCGAATCTCACTCGTCGGTATGTGAGCGCAGCATTAATCATCGGTTTATGGTGTGATGGCGTTTGTTAGCGTGTTAGCATGCAGCAGTCAATCAGATTACGGCGGGAAGCCGCGTGTGCAGTGCTGTTGTATAAGGCAGTGACTCAGCAGCACTGGGATTATGAGCACTCCTTAATAATATCCAGAATGACTCGCGGCTCTGTGTGTGTGTGTGTGTGTGTGTGTGTGTGTGTGTGTGTGTGTGTGTTTAGTCGGTCCGGCTCAGAGACGGTCATGAGATGCAGGCCTCAGGACACACCAACCCAAAGCTTGTTTTTCTACACACTGAAGCATCTCAGACACTAGAAACATCTGCTCTTCCATGCTTTTCTGAGAATCAATTCAAAGCTTTGATTCAGCGATTCATATGCGTCATAAATCTTTATAAATGTCTCTGTGTGGCATTTTTATGAATTAAATTATTTTTTCCTCTAGTTTTTGCAACCAGTCTGATGGAAAATCTTCTAAATGAAATATTAAAATAAATTAAAATGATTTTTTTGGTATAAATATGTGTAGGTAAGTATTCATATATGGTAATCGTATGTCTCCTTGTCTCTCTCAGGTCAGCTCAGCTGCATCTCGTTCCCGCGTCACGATGAGGATTATCTGCAGAATGTTGTCGGTAGCGCCCCCTATATTCTCATCCTGGGTCAGGACTGTTCGGCCCGATACCAGCTCCTGAACTGCCTGCTGGGAGAGAGGCTCCTCCCCCTGGCTCTGAGGCGGGCGGGGCCTGTGGCGCAGAGGGCGGGGCCTGCAGGAGGAGGAAGTTGTGTTTCACGCACGGCCGTCAGACGCGGTTGAGTCTGGCGTTGCCCGGACAGTACGAGCTGGTGCATCAGCTGGCGGCTCACTGCGGCCGCTGGGATACGGTCCCCGTGAGGACCTGGAGATCCAGGAGTGCGAAGATCCCGCGCAACGATTGGCCGAGCTGGAGATCACGCTCCATCACGCACTGCTGCAGGTCAGCGGTCATATAGTCCTCACATTAAATATGGTTTCATTTGGTGAGAAAAGTTACAGGAGCATTGGAAACATCAATCAGCTTCTCATTCTCTGGTGTTTATATAACCCTGTTCTGTGGATCTGGTGCACTTCACATGACCACAGATGAAAAAAAAAAGCCCACTAGTTGCTGCTATGGTGATGTGTGTCTCCGTGGTGATGGGAAAACTGTGTCCCTCCTATAAATACTTGGTGGATTCGGTCATGGCTGAATTCCTTTCTTTCATGAGTTCATTTGTTTTCATGACTGAAAAGAGTTATAAACTCAGTATTTGGACAGGTTCAGATCTCTCTTAGATCAGACTCAACTTAGTCGCAAATCAGACTTCAGCAAGTCTAAAAATCCTCGGATCAGTCTAATCAGTCTCTAAACAAAAGCTATCAAACTGATCCGTTTCCGATCAGTGTTATTCCAGATCAGGATGTGGGATCAGTTAAATTAAGCTTTTGAATCAGTCACAAATCAGACTCAATCTTGGAGGAGTTGTGAATTAGATTCAGATTCGTCTGAATCACTGAGATCAGTCTGCTATCAAACTCTGATCAGTTTCATATCAGTCTCGAATCATAATCAGATCAGACTCTGGCTCTGGAATTACACTCAGTCCGATCAAAGGACTCAAATTAGAGTCAAACCAGTTTTGTTATAATGTCTTGGATCTGTTGCTAATCAAACTTAGATCAGTCTCAAATCAGACTCACTCTTATATCAGTTTCAAATCAGACTCTAATTAGTCTAAAATTACTCATTTCAGTCTGCTGACAAACTCAGATCTGTCTTAAATCAGATGCCATGGATGGGCCTCAAATCAGAGTCAAACCAGTTTTGCATCATTTGGGTCTTGGATAAGTTGCAAATCAGATTTGGATTGGTTGAGACTGATCTGACTTGTCCAAAGTGATCTGAGTCTGATTTTCAAATCAGACTCAGTCTTGGATCAGTCTAAAACACTCTCTTAGACTCCTATCAGAGTCGGATCAAATTCTGATCCAACAGATTGGTTTCGGATCAGACGTTGCCTCAGATGGAACTCAAATCAGAGTAAAATCGGTTTGGCATCATTAAGGTCTTGGATCAGTTGCAAATCAGATTTGGACTCATTAAAAATAGCCTCAGATCACTTTGGTCAAAGTCAGATCAGTCTCAAATCAGACTCAGTCTTGGATCAGTTGCAAATCAGGTTTCAATTAGTCTAAAACACTCTGTTCAGTCTGCTATCAGACTCTGATCATTTTCAGATCATTGTGAATCCAGATCAGACTCTGATCCAACTCAGATTGGTTTTGGATCTTATCAGACTCGGCCTTGTTGAGACTCAAGTCAAATTTAATTTCACATCAGACTCATTAAGGTCTTGGATCGGTTTCAAATCAGACTCAATCTTAGATCATTGGACTCCTCTGATCGTTTCGGATCTGTCTTGAATCAGACTCAGCCTCGAATGGAACTCAAATCAGAGTCAAATCAGTTTGGCATCAGACCCATTAATGTCTTTCAAATCAGACTCAGTCTTGGATCAGTTGTAAATCAGACTTCAGTTGTCTCAAATAATGCTGTCAGCTCTGATCAGTTTCAAATCAGACTGTGATCGATCTCAGATGGTTTGGATCTGTCTGAATCACACTCGACCTTGAATGAAACTCAAGTCAAATTTTTCACATCAGATCATTGGGTCTTGGATCAGTTAATCATGGATCAGTTTCAAATCAGACTCAATCTTAGATCAGTTGCAAATCAGACTCAGTTAGTCTAAAAACACTCAATCAGTGCTAGACTGCTATCAGAGGATCGGATCTGTCTTGAATCAGACTGCCTCGAATGGGACTCAAATCAGTTTTGCATCATCAAGGTCTTGGATCAGATTTGGAATGGTTGAAAATCAGACTCTGATCACTTTGGTCAAATCCGATCAGTCTCAAATCAGACTCAGTCTTGGATCGGTCTAAAACACTGTTCAGTCTGCTAGACTCCTATCAGAGTCAGATCAGATTCTGATCCAACAGATTGGTTTCGGATCAGACTCTGGCTCGAATGGGAAATCAGACTTAATCTTAGATCAGTTGCAAATCAGTTCAGACTTGGGTCAAAGCAGACTCAGATCAGACTCGAACAATGTGTTCGTCTCAGAACAGATTTTCTGCATGATTCTCTCTTGCGGTTTGTAACTCGTGTGTGTTTGTTCAGCGATGTTTGCCGTCACACACATCTGCTAGAATCACGTCTGCTCTCAAATGAACTCCGTCTGTTTTTGGTCGGCACACACACATTAGCGCCCAGGCGTTAATTAGCGTCCGTCCCTGCGCGGGGCTCGTGGTTCGGTCCCAGCGTACGCTGACAGCGAGGAGTGAAATCTGTGCATCCTGTGAACACATTCCCAGCATTCCTGCTAACACACACACACGCGTCTTTCTGTCGAGCAGCGTTAGCTGCAGTAGTGGAGAGCGTGTTTGATGCGTGTGAATCGGATCTTTGTTGGGTTCAGGTCTGATGGGCCCGCGGCTCAGCCGGCCGTTTATGAGGAGCCGTGTTTGCAGGCCATCTTTGTTCCAGAGAGACTTCAGCGCTCTATCGCTCTTGTGTCAGAGACGGCACTGACTGACTCTATTGTGCTAGTGTGCTACTGCTCTTTATTCTCGCTCTGCCACTGCGGGTTTGGTTTAATCATACAGTCGAACTTTGACCCTCCCTATCTGATATTTCTTGAACCCTTTCTCAGACCAACACCCTCCTTTATCTGTAGAAACACCTACACAAGCTCATTTCACACAGTCAGAAAACATGCAAGATAAATAAGAAGTGTCTAATAATATCACTTTGCAGATATATTAAGAACCTTTGCGCAGATTGAAAATATTGTGGCTATTAACTGGTTGAGAAGAGTGTATTGAAGATATCCTTAAAAAATTGATCAAAACTTTTGTTTTCATTTATCAATGTTTTTACTAATTTGACAACTAAAATTGACTAAAATGTATGACTAAATTTTATTGACCAAACATAAAAACTTTGACTTTGAGAAAATATTCAAACACATTTTATTATTGTATGTTTTATTTATATATTAATTGAAACGTCAAACAAACAAAAAATTGATCTTCTAAAATAATGTGTACACTATTATCATTTTAAATTTAGTTGAAAAGTTACATTTTAATTACACCGCGTTCCAAATTATTATGCAAGTGACATATCAGTAAGATTTCAGTAGAATAAACATTCAGATTTTAGTTTTTCTAAGAAAATGTTTGTTTGTTTTTTATCCATGTCTTTTTAGATAACTGGTATCAATCTCAGACAAAATAATTTGCCAAAACAATTTAGAGGTTGTTCCACATTATTAAGCAAGTCACAGTTTCTCATGCCATATGGGAGGAAGAAAGATCTTTCTGAAGATGAAAAGCATGAAATGGTGCAATGTTGTGCAAAAGGCATGAAAAAACTAATATTGTGTGAAACTGAATGGAGATTATCGAATTATCATAAGATTTGTGAGTGATTTGGAGCACAGCAGAACTCGGTCAGATAAAGGCTTATTAATGAAAGTTCCTGTCAAAAAAATTAATTGTATTAAAAGGGCAGCTATAAAAAAGCCAGTGTTGAGCAGCAAACAGGTATTTGAAGCTGCTGGTGCCTCTGGAGTCTCAAGAAACTCTCCACTCACTCACAAATCTTATGATAATTTGATAATCTCCATTCAGTTTCACACAATATTAGTTGTTTTCATGCCTTTTGCACAACATTGCACCATTTCATGCTTTTCAAGTGTGAAATTAAACCCAATATTGAGACATTTTGATTTGTTTTTATTTACGCATTGCTTGAAACGTGCATCAGCATTTAACTTGATGATGAATGTGTATTTTGCTGACAGGAAGTGAAGATCATGGTTCTTCCGTGTCGTAACGTCCAGCCCGTGGAGGAGGCTCTGGAGGACTGCAGGTGCGGCATCCTTCCCATAATCCTCTACGCCGTCAGCAAGGACACGCTGAGCCCGGAGCAGCTGAAGGAGCTGCAGAAGGTGCGCGAGACGCTGCCGTACCCCGTCTGCTTCATCCGGATCCCGACGGACGCATCGCCCGAACCGCCCCGTTCCGCGGAGAAGGAGCGCAGCGCTCTGTTCACGCAGCTCGCGTCTCTGGAGCTCATCGGCGGCTCGGCGGGAAACTGCGCCTGCGGTGCTCCTGCACAGACGCCCGGCAAGATGCAGGGTATTCTGGGAGAGAGTCTGGAGCGCCTGCACCGCGTGTTGGTGCCGTTCATCAGGCAGGTGCTGCAGAACCAGCAGGTGGAGGCGGCGACGCTGCTGAACGCCGTCCACTGCCGCTGCCTGGACCTCTTCATCAACCAGGTGACCTTACAGAAGATGAGCTGATGTGATGTTCAGGCTGAAGAGGTTTTGACGCTGTGTGTGTTTCCAGGCCTTCGACATGCAGCGGGATCTTCAGATAACGCCGCGGCGTCTGGAGTACACGCGCGAGAAGGAGGGCGAGCTCTTCTCCCTCCCTCATGGCCATCGCCAACCGCAAGCAGGAGGAGATGAAGGAGATGATCGTGGAGACGCTCGGCAGCATGAAGGAACAGCTGCTGGAGGACGCCGCCAACCTGGAGTTCACAGGTCAGAGGTCAAAGCACTTCCTGCAGCATTCGGGTGCTAATTACATCACACTCCGCTGTACAAACAGAACAAAATTACAACATTTCAAAGGTTTTGAATCATTGTTAATTTATATTCTCATGTTTAGTTTATTGTTTCAGTTTAGCTTCTTTTAGTTTTAGTTTCAGAGTTTGGTAGATTCAGTTTATTTTGTTTTTATTGTAGTATTTTAGGGCTGTCAGAGTGCATTCAGAAAGATTTAACAGCATTACATTTCTCCATTTTGTCTGATTTCATTATTTCTGCTTCATGTTTAGTGCAGGCTTGTTAAGGGATTTATAATATAACTAATGTATCTAAAACTAAAATTAACTTGTGGCCATTTCTGTTTTATTTTATTTTAGTTCTTTTTTTTTTTGGTTAGGTAAAATAATAGTTTAGTTTTGTTCATTATGGGATTAAACAGTTAAATATGATGCTCTGTAACCACTGAGAGCCTAGAAAGAGAAACTTCCCCTTTGCTAGCGTGTGTGTGGATCTATTGTGGTTAAACGTGACTGTGTGAGGGGAAATCCACTGGTAGTTATTATTGTGTGTTTGAGGATATTCATTAGTGTTAATGGGTGTCACGTGGCTGTCCTGTTACCATAACAACAGATGATGAGAATCAAAAGTGAAAAGCTGTGTCTCGTTTCAAAGGCTGCTTCATAGAACACACAATACGCTCTGGGTAATGTTTATCAGTAAATCCTTACAGCAGCACAGTCATGTAGATGAACTCCATCAGTGGTTTCTCTGTGTTGCAGACATCATCATGACATCTAACTCTGAGCCCATGAGCCCTAAAGACATCAAGGTGTGCATCAGTCAGATCCAGGATCTGATCGTGATCCGGCTCAACCAGGCCGTGGCTAATAAACTCACCAGCTCCGTAGACTACCTGCGGGAGAGCTTCGTGGGAACGCTGGAGCGATGCCTGGGCAGCCTGGAGAAATCCACGGCCGAGCCCTGCGCGCACAACGTCACCTCCAACCACCTCAAGCAGGTACACACATGCCGCATCATCTCCATCGCTCACATCATCTCCATCGCTCACATCATCTCCATCGCTCACATCATCTCCATCGCTCACATCATCTCCATCGCTCACATCATCTCCATCGCTCACATCATCCACTCATCTCCACGCTCATCATCTCCATCGCTCACATCATCTCCATCGCTCGCATCATCTCCATCGCTCACATCATCTCCATCGCTCACATCATCTCCATCGCTCACATCATCCATCGCTCATCTCCATCGCTCACATCAACGCCATCGCTCACATCATCTCCATCGCTCACATCATCTCCATCGCTCACATCATCTCCATCGCTCAAATCATCTCCATCGCTCACATCATCTCCATCGCTCACATCAACGCCATCGCTCACATCATCGCTCACATCACACATCATCGCCATCGCTCACATCATCTCCATCGCTCACATCATCTCCATCGCTCACATCATCTCCATCGCTCACATCATCTCCATCGCTCATCGCATCAAGCCATCGCTCACATCTCATCGCTCCTCCATCGCGCACATCACGCCATCCATCATCTCCATCGCACATCATCGCTCACATCATCATCGCCATCGCTCGCATCATCGCTCACATCCATCTCAATCGCATCTCGCATCATCTCCATCGCTCATCATCCAATCACATCATCCATCGCTCACATCATCTCATCGCTCACATCATCTCCATCGCTCACATCATCTCCATCGCTACATCACGCTCATCTCCATCGCTCGCATCATCGTCACATCATCGCATCTCCACATCATCTCCATCGCTCATCGCTCCATCGCTCACATCAACGCCATCGCTCACATCGCCATCGCTCGCATCATCTCCATCGCTCACATCATCTCCATCGCTCACATCAACGCCATCGCTCACATCATCTCCATCGCTCACATCATCTCCATCGCTCATCATCGCCATCGCTCATCTCCATCGCTCGCATCATCTCCATCGCTCGCATCATCGCCACGTCAACGCCATCGCTCACATCCATCGCTCACATCATCTCCATCGCTCACATCATCTCTCGCACATCATCTCCATCGCTCACATCTCGCCATCGCTCACATCTCCATCGCTCCATCATCTCATCATCATCATCGCTCATCCATCGCCTCACATCATCTCATCGCTCATCATCTCCATCGCCATCAACGCCATCGCATCATCGCTCGCATCATCTCCATCGCTCGCATCAACGCCATCGCTCACATCATCTCCATCGCTCACATCAACGCCATCGCTCACATCGCCATCGCTCGCATCATCTCCATCGCTCACATCATCTCCATCGCTCACATCAACGCCATCGCTCACATCATCTCCATCGCTCACATCATCTCCATCGCGCATCATCGCTCGCATCATCTCCATCGCTCGCATCATCTCCATCGCTCGCATCAACGCCATCGCTCCATCGCTCACATCAACGCCATCGCTCACATCATCTCCATCGCTCGCGCCATCGCTCACATCAACGCCATCGCCACATCAACGCCATCGCTCACATCATCTCCATCGCTCCATCCCATCGCTCGCATCCTCATCATCTCATCGCTCACATTCATCTCCATCGCTCACATCATCTCCATCGCTCACATCATCGCATCGCTCACATCATCTCCATCGCTCACATCATCTCCATCGCTCACATCATCTCCATCGCTCACATCATCTCCATCGCTCGCATCATCTCCATCGCTCACATCATCTCCATCGCTCGCATCATCTCCATCGCTCGCATCATCTCCATCGCTCGCATCAACGCCATCGCTCACATCATCACAATTATTAGTATTATTAGTATTAGAATTACACTTTCAAACCGTAACCCATCAAGCTTTTATTTTGACGGGTTGCTGGCACATAATAGTATGCGCTGCCGGTTCCACAGTGAAGCTGGGCTCTGTTCACTGTGCAGTTCATGATATCAGGCGTGTAAATGCCGCTCTTCACTCTGAAACATGTATTCAATTAATACCGCTCTATTTTATTCCGCTCTGTGTGTGTCGCGCAGATCCTGAACGCGGCGTATCACGTGGAGGTGACGTTCCACTCCGGCTCCTCCGTCACGCGCCTCTTCTGGGAGCAGATCAAACAGGTACGTCACCCATAATGCCCTGCACTCGTGCCGCGTGTATCGGCCGCTCATGTGCGTCTGTCCTCAGATCATCCACCGGATCACATGGGTCAATCCGCCGTCCGTCACGGCCGAGTGGAAGCGGAAGGTCGCGCAGGACGCCATCGAGAGCCTCAGCGCCGCCAAACTGGCCAAGAGCATCTGCTCTCAGTTCAGGACGCGCCTCAACAGCTCCCATGAGGCCTTCGCCGCCTCGCTCAGACAGGTCAGACCTTCACATCACAGGACTCCTGAAACACTCTTCAATCTGTGTTCCTTTGGTCTTCATTTGATTACTGCTTATTTCAGTGTTCATGGGATTGAGAAACACACTGCCACGGTTCTAATTTACCTTCATTTGATTATTATATTACATTATATACTGTATATAATATATATTTTTTTTCCCCAATGAGGGTCATTGGTAGTGACTGATAAAATCCTGTGCTCTGGTGTGTGTGTGTGTGTGTGTGTGCGCGCAGCTGGAGGAGGGTCACACGGGTCGTCTGGAGCGCACTGAAGACCTCTGGCTGCGGGTCAGGAAGGATCACGCTCCGCGACTCGCGCGACTGTCACTGGAGAGCCGGTCACTGCGAGACATACTGCTGCACGGTGAGACACGATCAGATGTGTGTGTGTGTGTGTGTGTGTGTGTTTGATCTCTGTCTGACTCGTCTGTCTCTCCTCAGGAAAGCCGAAGCTGGGCCGTGAGCTGGGCCGCGGTCAGTACGGTGTGGTGTATCTGTGCGACAGCTGGGCCGGACGTCACCCGTGTGCGCTCAAGTCTGTGGTTCCTCCTGACGACAAGCACTGGAACGACCTCGCGCTGGAGTTCCACTACACACGGTAACGGCACGGCGCCCCCTGCTGCACTGGAGACACACGACCACAGACCGCATCACGCTCACCCACAAACCACTGCAGTAACGCATCATGAGCGCACATGCATCCAAACATTTGAGTAAATCAGTCATTATTTCTGTCAGGTCTCTGCCGAAACACGAGCGGTTAGTGAATCTTCACGGGTCGGTCATCGATCACTCGTACGGCGGCGGCTCCAGTATCGCGGTTCTGCTGATCATGGAGCGATTGCACAGAGATCTCTACACGGGTCTGAAGGTACGTCACACTTCTGTCTGTGGTTCTGTCCGTCTGTCTGCGGTTCTGACTGACGTGTCCGTCTCTCTCAGGGGTCCCCTTCCCTGTCTCTGAAGGAGCGTCTCCAGATCGCTCTGGACGTGGTGGAGGGGATCCGCTTCCTGCACAGTCAGGGTCTCCTGCACCGAGACATCAAGCTGAAGAACGTTCTGGTGAGGAACCGCGTCTGATTCGCGTCTGGCTCAGTGTGGCGAGCTTCATAACGCTGGGTTTGTTCTTCTGTGCAGCTGGACAAACAGAACCGGGCCAAGATCACCGACCTGGGCTTCTGTAAGCCCGAGGCCATGATGTCCGGCAGCATCGTCGGGACGCCCATCCACATGGCTCCGGAGCTCTTCACAGGTCAGAAACCAGTCGATTCTTCAGAATGAATCGGTCAGTGAATCAAACACAAGAGTCATCTGCTTTAATATCAGACTGAATCAGTCAGATGACTCACTGAACTGACTCAAATGACTGAAAAGTATAAGCATGTTAAACAGATGATTATTAGATAAAATATAGAGAAACTGTTGCAGAGTCATCAGTGTTTGACTAATAGAATTGCAAATATATTTGCATGTTCATAAATTAATAAATAACCATGTTTATTTTGAAGTATATTGTTTGAATCTTGGACTGATTCAGTCAGATGACTCACTTGAATGGACTCAAATGACTCGATAATGCACTGAATGTCCAAGAACTGTGTTTTTGATGAAAGAAACGTTAGAAATGATTCATGCATTTAGTAAAAATATTGATGAAACTAAAAATATTGATGAAAACTAAATCAATTAACAAATATCAATATCTTGAGCATCTCTACTTATATTATTATCATATCAGTTATCAGCTGGTTTTAGAGTTTATTTCATTTATTGGCATTAATCTATGTTGTATATTTAATAGTTTCATCTTTTATTAATTTAGATGAGCTTTACTGTCATGTAACTCTCACTTTAATATCCTTTAATATTTAAAAAATCATTTAATAACCCGGTTAAATAATTTAATAGCAGTCTGGAGCAGATCTCGCAATGATTGTTCATACTGTTCGGTGTAATTTTGCGATGCCTACATTTACTTGTTTTTAATTTATTTTGGCAAAATAATAATATCAGACCATAAATATGATTGATTTTAAAATTCTAAAAATAATTAATTATTAATTCTATGCTTATTCTTAATATTGTACCATAAAATATTCATTTTAAAGTGAAATATAGTCATAATTTTATGGCAATTTTTAATATCAGTCCATAGAACTTTTAAATTTTAAAAATTAAATACTTTTTATTGTAATATTTAATATTGGACCATCAAAGTGATTTTAAATGTATAAAAGATTATATAGTTTTTTATTTAAAAAAAAAAATTGTTAAAAAAAGGTAGTATAATTAAAAATATACTTCAACTTCAATATTGGGCCATAAAAAATATTAATAAATGATCATTTTTCTGGTAATTTTTGATATTGGACCATGAAAATGTTTGTCAAAATATCCAGAGTTTTAAATGTTATTGTTATTTGTATATGCAGCGGTTGCTGAAGAGTGTGTGTGTGTGTGTGTGTGTGTGTGTGTGTGTGTGGTGTGTGGTTCGGGAGTACGATAACTCTGTGGACGTGTACGCGTTTGGGATCCTCTTCTGGTATCTCTGCTCCGGCTCCGTCAAACTCCCAGAAGCCTTTGAGAAGTGCTCCAGTAAAGACCAGCTGTGGACCAACGTCAAGAAAGGTCAAAACGTGTCTGTGAACTCTGGGTAAAGGTCAGCGTGTTCATTGGCTAACGAGAGCGTTCTGTGTTTCAGGCTCGCGGCCGGAGCGTCTGCCCGTGTTCGACGAGGAGTGCTGGCAGCTGATGGAGGCGTGCTGGAACGGAGACCCTTCCCAGAGGCCCCTGCTGGGAATCGTGCAGCCCAGCCTGCAAAGCATCATGGACCGCCTGTGCGACAATTCTGACCAAAAGAGCGGGAACCTCGAGGACTCGAACTGACCTCACGAGAGACGAGCTGCAGCTCTCGAGAACAGAAAACGGACCAATGTTTCTTTGCCTACGAACAAACATGATCACGCGTGTCATATCCACCGCTGCTGCACGGATCCAGAGATTTTACATGTAGTCGAGTTTGTGTTACAGATGAACTGAAACAGTAATTTTTAGATGGTGTTTAAACTGGTTTACATTATCCTGAGATGAGATTTTTTAATAAAATGATTTGGACCGATTGACTGCTGCGCTGGATTCAGTCTGAAATGTGTTGAAATGTGTTGCTGAGACACTCATATCAGCGTTATATTCGTCATTTTTAACAAAACGCTGAAGTGAGGCTGTTTATAGCAGCTTCAGAGACAAACGAGGAAATGATCCTCATATGAGACGACAGATTCAGATCCGTCAGTTCAGTTCAATAACTGTCAGGCTAATACTATTTTTTCAAATCATGCTTTGTAAATCAATTATGACAATGTAAATAATAATTATGTGATAAAGTTGAAATTATGACAAAATGTAATAAATGGCAAATTGAAATTCAGAGTCAAAATTGACTTAAATGACTTACGACTTTTTATTAGTCATAATTATTACTTTTCAAGTCATAATCTTGACTGTCAGAATTTAAACATTTATTTCATAATTAGACTTTAATGACTTATGACAACATTTTTAAATTCTGGCAGTCACAGTTATGACTTATAATAATGACATTAAAAAGTAAAATAAAACCACTTTTTCAAGTTATATATAGTTGATATTTTGGCAACCATTTTCATGGTGTGATATTAAATATTACCAATAAAAATTGACAGTTAATAATTTTGACTTTTCATCTCATAATTATAACAGATCAAAATAATTCGGCATGTCATAATTAAGATTTATCAAAGCATGTAATTTTTCTTATGTGGAAATGGGCTTTCATAACTTCATTTTGCAGGAAAATAATATTTCAGTCTTTCTACTTCAAAATTTCACGTTTAATTCAGTGTGTTCTTGCCGTTACTTTATTTGTGAAAAACCTAGCGATTTCTGAGTGAAAACTGGTAAATCTTACACCAGTTTTTCATATTATCAGGCGTGTAAATGACGCTGACAGATGAACATAAATGAGCAGAACCTTAAATAAAGCAAATAAACAATCACGTCACACTTCATTCTGCTGCCTACAGATGAGCTCAACACTAAAACTAGAGCGTTTCTGGACATGCAAAACTCAACGCTCGTTAATGTTTAGGAGTTTGATCAAAGTATGAGTGACAGCTTGAGAAAACAAATGAGACGTTAAATATTAAAAACAGATTTACTTCAAGTCAGTGTTTTACAAAGAGTTTCCAGCCGTGTTTCCAGCTAAACTGGTTCCAGTGATGAGGACTGAAACAGAAAAAAAAAAAGTTATAAAGCACAAACTTAGGGTTTAAAACATGTCTGTACAGCGTGATTCTGATGAGCTTGTTATAAAAGTCAAAAATGACCCGTCTGGAGCCTTTCAGAAGACTGAAGCAGCAGATAAAAAGTCAACGCTGGAAGTGACATTTGCATTTTTCACAGAGAAAGCGTAAATTGTGCCACGGAATAAACATTTAAAAATGTAATTGCGACATTTTACTTTTTTTTTTTCCTTAGAACTGAGAGAAGTAAACTCGCAAAGTGAGGAAAAGTCAGAATGGTGAGATATAAACCCGCAAATGTCAGAGAAAAAGTGAGATTTGCGAGATATAAAGTTGCAATTATTTTTTAATTTTTTGTCAGATTAAACTTGTTTAAACTTGTAAATTTAAATATAAAATCCTAATTGAGGAAAACTTTTTGTGAGAACGTAAAAATTGTGAGATAAAAATAAAAATGTGAGAAAAGTCGCAATTAAGTGTTTTATCTTTTAGTCATAATTGCGAGATATATTCGAAATTGTGAGGAAAAAAGTCAAAAATTGTCAGATAAAATTAGTAGTTACACTTTTTTACTCAATTCGAGATGTAGTCACATTGTGACAAAAATAAAATTGTGAGAAAAGTCGCAATTATGGTTTTTGTTTTTAGTCATAATTGCGAGAATTAGTCACAATTGTGAGAAAAAAGTCAATTGTAAGATAAAAGCACAATTACGTTTTTTTTAGTCATAATTGCGAGGAGCCTCAATGTGAGAAAAGGTAAAAATTGTCAGATAAAATTCGCAGTTACACTTTTTACTCAATTGCGAGATATAGTCAATTGTGAGACAAAAATAAATGTGAGAAAAGTCGCAATATTTTTTTTTAGTCATAATTGCGAGATATCGTCCAACTGTGAGAAAAAAAGTCATAATTGTAGATAAAAAGTCACAATTACGTTTTTTTTAGTCATAATTGCGAGAGCCTCAATTGTGAGAAAAGTAAAATTGTCAGATAAAATTCGCAGTTACACTTTTACTCAATTGCGAGATATAGTCACAATTGTGAGACAAAAATAAAAATGTGAGAAAAGTCGCAATTTGGTTTTTTTTTAGTCATAATTGCGAGATATAGTCACAATGTGAGAAAAAAAAAGTCATAATTGTAAGATAAAAAGTCACAATTACGTTTTTTTGTCATAATTGCGAGAGCCTCAATTGTGAGAAAAGTAAAAATTGTCAGATAAAAATTCGCGTTAACTTTTTACTCAATTGCGAGATATGTCACAATTGTGACAAAAATAAAAATGTGAGAAAAGTCGCAATTATGTTTTTTTTTTTTTTAGTCATAATTGCGAGATATAGTCACAATTGTGAGAAAAAAAGTCATAATTGTAAGATAAAAAGTAACAATTACCTTTTTTAATTGTTTTAGTCACAATTGTGACATAAGCTCGCAATTATGAGTTTATAACTTGCAATTGCAAAATATAAATTCGTAGTTGAGGAAAGTCAGAATTGCTAGATAAAGTCGCAATAACCTTTTTTAATTGTTTTAGAATTGTGAAATACAAACTCGTAATTGTAAGAAAAAAGTCAATTGCGAAATATAAAGTTGCATTTACCTTTTTTTATTTTTTCTCTCAGTTGTGAGAAAAATCTCAAAATTGCGAGGTAAAAATTCGCAGTTACGTTTTTTGGTTTTTCTATTCCGTGGCAGAAAAAGCTTCCATATGGACGGGTTAGAGACGGATCTATCAGCATGTGTTTTTGCGTGACGTGTTAGAGGCCTGTACAACACTGCGACAAATGTTTACATTTACATCTGAGACCATTGCTAATCTATAAAATACAAAGGTTTTCATTCAAAAGGTTTTAAACGTGAGTCTTTTTAAAAGTTTGTATAAAAATGTCCCCAAAATTTACAAAAAAACAAGTATCAAAAGTTTTGTTCTCCTCCAGTGGTACGAAATGAAGGCTGTGCTGGTGGAGAAGGCATCGGTCAGCAGTTCAAGGCTTGAATCAGGAATCGTCGCTCTTCCCGTGATTCGCTCCTTCATTTCTCTCTCATGCAGCAGCAGCAGCTCAGTCCAGCAGTCCTTTAGCTTCATGTAGGAAATTCCCTGATATTTTCACTCATTTACAAAAAGTCAGTGTTGTTTCGATGTGGCGAGAGGACGAAAGAAATAAAAAAGTGCTTCACTTCAAGTATGTAAACAAAAATGTAAAAACGGCCGATTCTCTTCAGCGTTTGGCACGGAGGATCAGATCGGCTGTCGTGTGAAATGTAGGAAAACTCAAACGGAGGGTAAGAAACAGGAAGATTGTTCTTCGCCTCTTCATTCCCTCGTCGCTCGTCAGCATCTGCAAAGAAACACCGCAGTCATGAAGCGTTTCTGATTCGTGGTCGCTATATGATGTCAGGTGATCAATAAAGAAAAAGAAAAGTCAAAATGCAAACGTAACTATACAGTGCAGAGCCCCACACATGACATGCAGACAAAATATATCAGATTCGTTCTCTCGTTTTAGTAAATCGCGGCCACGTTGAACTAATTCGTTCCTTCGTAAAACGTGCTGACGTATTAGTAAGTCGTGGGAATTAGTTGATTATCTGTGGCCACGATATACATCATTTTTTCTCGCATGTCATGTGCGGGGTTTCGTAATATAGCAAATCTGAAAAATGTAGTCGCAAAATGTAACTATATTATCGTCTATATACTACAGTACATTCAACTTTATTCGCATACAAGCGATAAATACTATATAGCAAATCTCAACCGCGAGATTGTTTATATCGTCTATCAAACTATCACTCACTCAGATTCAGACGAGTCATTGTCGAGCGTTTTCGTCAGCCCGCTCACTGACGCCCCGTTCAGATGATCCCGCCTAGCCCCGCCCCCTCGGCTCTCGCTGGAGGAGGGGCCCCGTGAGGAGGCGGAGTCTCCGGACAGCTGGTTGTGTATGCGGTTGATGGCGTTCCTCTCGGCGATGGGCGACAGCTGCTTCTTCTTCAGGATTCCTGCGTGTCACGGTCACACGTTACAATATGCAGTCGTCATTCGATTTGGACTAAAGAATGTTTGGGCACTTTCAGACCTTTGTGCGGCTGCGCGCTGGTGTTCGGTAAACTGGGCAGCAGCAGCAGCAGGTTTTCCGTCCCCAGGATCCTCTGGTTTGGACAGAGTCTCCACCTTCAGACGCTCGTCTGCCGCTCCTGTCTCGCCGTCCCACACATCTGACAGACAGACAGAATGGACGTCAGACACGAGCTAACAGAACTGACGAATCACGTAAATCGCGTCTGCAGTACCGTGAGGTTTGATGGTGCCGCTGGTGGCCAGATTCTCCCAGCATTCCTCCTGCAGGAACTCGCCCTCGTCTTCCTCGCTGTCGGACGAGTGTGTGGACGCGTACGAGCCGCTCTGATCGTCCTCCAGCTCCGAGAGATCGCTGTCAGAGTCGGAGTCGTGATCTACACACACACAGAGGTTACAGTGAGCTGACTGTAAGAAATAAACACGTGTGTGTGTGTGTGTGTTGTGTGTGTGTGTGTGTGTGTGTGTACCGTCTATCTGCTCTTTGTCTTGGAACAGTGTGTTGTGTTCACTCAGACTCAGGTGGCTGCTGGTCATATCATCTCCACTGAAACAAAACAAGTTTTTAATGAGTCGTTTGTGTCTTGCTTTCCTATTAAAATATCAACAAATATTATCAGTTCATATAAATGTATTCAAGAAGCAACACCTTTAAAGAGCTCGAGCATTTAAAGTGGCAGACGACAAAACTGCAGAGTGCAAAATAACAGAATAGCATTGTGCGTCAGTGTGATTGCTAATATAGTTATCATTACAGTTATCATTATTATAGTTATTAGAGTTATCATCATAGTTATCGTTATAGTTGCGTTATCATTATAGTTATCAGTTACTATTGTTTTCGACAGTTTTAATTGTAGGTATTTAATCATATAGCTTATTATAGTTAGCGTTATAGTTATCATACATTTGATATAGTATTGTTATAGTTATCATTATAGTATTAAAGTTATCTACGTTTTATAGTCATCAGTTACTATAGTTATCGTTATAGTTATAGTAGCATTATAATTATCTTTATAGTTATCATACATTTATATAGTTATCGTTATAGTTATCATTACTTTATTATAGTTATTGTTAGTATCATTATAGTTATCATACATTTGATATAGTTATGTTATAGTTATTAAGTTTATAGTTATAGGTAACATTATAGTCATCAGTACTATAGTTATCGTTAAAGTTACTATAGTTATCGTTATAGTTATAGTTAGCATTATAATTATATTATATTATCATTACATTTAATATAGTTACGCTATACATTTATTTAGTTATCGTTATAGTTCATCATTATCATTTATATATAGCGATTACATTAAATATTAGCGTATAGTTATTACATTTAGTATAGTTATAGTTATAGTATTACATTTATTATAGTTATTTATAGTTATCGTTATACTTATCATTACATTTAATATATTAGCGTTATAGTTATTCTATTTATGTTATCGTTATAGTTATCATTACATTATTATAGTTATCGTTATAGTTATCAGTACATTTGATATAGTTATTGTTATAGTTATTGTTATAGTTATGTAAAGTTACCATTATAGTTATAGTTAGTATTATAGTCATCAGTTATAGTTATCGTTAAGCATTACTATTATGTTATTAGTTATATTACATTTAATCATCGTAAGTTATAGTACAGTACTTATTATAGTTAGTTATGACATTATTATAGTTATGTTATTTATATTATATTATAGTTATGTTATAGTTATACATTTATTATAGTTATAGTTATAGTTATCGTATATGTTACATTATTATATTATTATAGTTATAGTTATCTTATTATTATAGTATCATGTAGAGTTATATTATCGTTATATACTTATTATAGTCTCGTTATAGTTACATTACTTTTATAGTTATCGTTTAGTTATCATTAGTTATATAGTTATCGTATAGTTATCATTACATTTATTATAGTTATCGTTATAGTTATCGTTATAGGTATCATTACATTATATAGTATCGTTATAGTTATCATATTTATTATAGTTACGTTAGTATCGTTTATTATCATGATTATTATGTTATCGTTAGATCAGTTATTATATAGTTATATTACATTATAGAGTTATAGTTATAGTAGCATTACATTATTATATAGCGTTATAGTATAATTACATAGTTATAAGTTATCGTATAGTATCGTTTATAGTTATCATTACATTATTATTAGTACGTTATAGTTATCATTACAGTTTATTAATATCGTATAGCGTTATAGTTATTAATTTATTTATTATTTATAGGTTATCGTAATATGAGTATCGTTATAGTTATCATTACATTTATTATAGTTATCGTTATAGTTATTGTTATAGTTATCATTACATTATTATAGTAATCGTTATAGTTATCATTACATTATTATAGTTATCGTTATAGTTATCATTACATTTTTTATAGTTATCGTTATAGTTCTCTTATTATAGTATCGTTATAGTTATTTATATTTATCGTTAGTTATTTTAGTTATATAGTATCATTAGTTATTATTACATAGTTATAGTCGTATAGTTATCATTACATTTAATATAGTTATCGTTATAGTTATTAGTTATTATATTACATTTATAATCGTTATAGTTCATAGTTATTATACATAGTTATAGTTCGTTATAGTTATCATTACATTATTATAGTTATCGTTATAGTTATCCTATATCAGTTATTATTTTATTATAGTTATAGTTATCTTACATTAATATAGTTGCGTTATAGTTATTAATTTATAGTATATAGTTATCATTTAATATATTATGTATTATCGTTATAGTTATCGTTATCAGTTACTATATTTATCGTTATAGCTATTATTTTCTTTATATGTGTGTGTGTGTGTGTGTGTGTGTACCGGAGGCTGAAGGGCATGTAGTTCTGGTGAGTTTTGCTGCTCTGGGTTCCGTTCAGTGACACACTCGACTCAGCGAACGGCAGGTGATACAGACGCCCGTCCACATAATTACTGTTACAGATGAACGCCTGACGGACAGACGAAGAGAGAGAGAGGATGAATATGTAGCAGCACAAACAAATACAACTGATTGAGTATAATGTGATTTTCAATAATCTAGTGTTCAATCTGTAGTGTTTTTGTCAGGTGTAAATGTGTGTGTGACTCACGGATGGTTTGGATTTGATCATGTGATCAGGGCGTTTCTTGCTGCAGCAGTAGCGCATGGCGTCTCTGGCCTCTTTATTAAACACCACGCGGAAGAAGAAAATAAACGGGCCCTGAAAACACAAAGACACGCGTGATCACATCAGAACAGAAGGTTAGGGGGTGTTGCTAGGGTATTCTGAGTGGTTGCTAAGCAGATTCACGTCTGATGACATCACTGCCGCTGCAGGTACCTGAACGCAGCTGAATCCTGCAAACAGATAGTGGAACAGGATCATGTCGCTGTTGACCGACAGCAGTGCCAGAAGACCCGTCACCGTCACCAGGAACAACACGGCACACGCCGACCGCAGACCCGCCCTACACACACACACACACACACGCTTTAACAAACACACACTACAAACACACACTTCAGGACTGAGTGTGAACGAGACTCACGCCGGCGCGTCTCTCTTCTCGCAGTTCTTCTGTCTGAGCGAACACGACGCTCTGGATGCCATGATGTACAGGAACACGTTCATCTGAGGGAGAAACAGACTCTGTCATTCAAACACTTTAAGCACACACAAGAAGAAGTGAGCAGAGCGACGCAAACACTCACAGACACGACGAACGCGATGGGTCCCGCAAAACTCCATATGAGGGTGTCGTAGAGCGAGAGCCAGCAGAAGTCCGGGTTCCCGTAGCCCTCGGGATCCAGTCCCACCGCCAGCCCCGTGATGAAGGCCGGGACGCCCCAGCCGATCAGGTAGTAGAAGCGCATGGGGCCGTAGTTGATGTCGCGCAGCTCGCTCCGCATGCGGTAGACGTGCAGCCCCTCCAGGAACAGCCAGGAGAAGACGCACAGCCAGAAGAAGTGCAGCAGGATGGCCATCACCGTACACAGGAACTGCACAGAGACAAGCCGGAGTCACGCATGGTTCGACGCGCTCACAGACAGACAGATGGGAAGGGTGTGTTACCGCATTATCGGCCTGATTGATGCCCAGGATGAAGATGAGGTGGGCGATGAAGAGCGCGGCCGCCCCGTTGTTGACGATGCTGGTCTTGTTGCTGCTCGCGGCCCTCAGGCAGGTGAGGAAGATGATGGTGAGGAAGAGGAAGCCCAGCGTCACGCCCACTGAACTCCACGTGATCAGCTTCACCGGCAGGATCTCTCCGTTCTGAAGCACAGACACGCATTTGTTGCAGGGATTCTGGTTTCTCTGACTGAATGACTTCAACATGTTTATGTCCGTCTGCAGGGAAACTAAACGCCTTTTTTGTCAACCTGCAGCCCATTCCACACACTTCCACATGTTTCCACAAAAAAAAGTGGTTTGGACTAGAAAAAAAGGTTGTCACCAAATAAAGAAACTCAATCTGACCTGAGGATACAACAAGACTAGATCTGGAAGTAAACAGGTCACTAGATTTGACAAGGTTAGTTCTAAGTGATTTCAAGGGTGTTGCTAAGTGGTTGTTAGGCAGTTGCTAGGGTGTTGCTAGGCAGTTGGTTGGGGTTTGTGAGTGATTTCTTTGCTGTTGCTATGTGGTTGCTAAAAATATTGCTAAGGTGTTTTCAGAAGTTTCTCGGCAGTTGCTAGGGTGTTTTAGGTGGTTGCTGGGGTGTTACTAGGCAGTTGGTAGCATTTTGTAAATGGTTGTTAGGGTGTTGCTATGCAGTTGCTAAGGTGTTCTCAGTCATTGCTAAGGTGTTTCTAGGCAGTTGGTAGGGTTTTCTCAGGTTTCAAGGCAGTTGCTAGGGTGTTCCAGGTGGTTGCTGGGGTGTTTCTTGACAGTTGGTAGCATCTAAGAGGTTGTTAGGGCATTGCTATGCAGTTGCTAAGGTGTTCTCAGTAGTCGCTATGGTGTTTCTATGCAGTTGGTAGTGGTTGCTAAGGCATTGCTATGTGGTTGGTATTGTATTTTATTGTTTCTTTATTTAACAGAGACATTGCTATAACTGCATCAGAATTAGCCAAAGGCTGTATTACATCTGTAGTCCCTGGACAGAGTGTTACACTAAAAATACAGCATAAATCAAGAAATAAAATACCAGTTCCAAAGTAGTTTCTAGGGTGCTCTCAGTGGTTGCTTGGCTTTAATTATGGTTGCTAGGGTATTGCTAGGAAGTTGCTATGGCAACTATGAAGTTCATTACTATGAAGTTCTGGTTCATGTTCCTACATGGTTGCTAAGCTAATCTGAATGGTTGCCAGGGTGGGTTTTCAGGGTGATAGACTTGGTTGTAAGCAGGTTATGGTTAGATTAGGTTGAGTAGTTGAGTGTGTGCGTCACCTCTCGGCGTGAGATGTCCATGAGCACAGCGAAGCTGGTCATGTGATAACACTGGCAGCTGATGTGTGTGCTGTTCCTGAAGACCACCTCACAACCCTTGGAGGACCAGCCGCCTGGACCACCCGCACTGCGCACACACACACACACACACACACACAAACATCTTAGAATATTGACAAATTATATAGAAAGTGGTTGATAAGAAGTTGCTAGGGTGTTCTGAGTTGCTATGTGATTGCTAAGCATATATGTATAAGTATTTTTCGTGCAAGTACCTACAATCATGTAAGTATAAGTATTAATCATGTAAGTACTCACAATCATGTAAGTATATTAGTATTAATCATTAAGTACTCACAATCATATGAGTATTATTCATGCATGTACTCACAATCATGTAAGTATATGGGTATTAATCATGTACGTTTATGAGTATTAATCATGTAAGTATATGAGTATTAATCATGTAAGTACTTGCAATCATGTAAGTATGAGTATTATTCGTGCAAGTACTCACATCATGTAATACGAGTATTATTCGTGCAAGTCATGTAAGTACGAGTATTAAGTACTCACAACCATGTAGTATATTATAGGAGTAAATCACTCTCACCATTAATCATGTAAGTGCAATCTGAGTATATTCATGTCACATCGTATTATCATGTACGTTTATGAGTATTATCCTAAGTAATCATGTAGTATACAAATACTAATAATGTAGTACTCGCAATCATGTAAGTTTATGAGTATTTAAGTATCATGAAAGTATATGAGTATTAATCATGTAAGTTCATGATTATTAATCATGTAAGTATATGGGTATTAATCATGAAAGTACTCACAATCATATAAGTATGAGTATTATTCATGCAAGTACTCGCAATCATGTAAGTATACAAATACTAATAATGTAAGTACTCGCAATCATGTTATGAGTATTAATCATGAAAGTATATGGGTATTAATCATGTAAGTTTATGAGTATTAATCATGAAAGTACTCACAATCATATAGGTTTATGAGTATTAATCATGCAAGTACTATCATGTATATAATACAGTAAATCATGTAAGTTATGAGTATTAATCATGTATTATTAATCATTAGTACTCACAATCATATAAAGTATTATTCATGCAACTCACAATCATGGGTATTAATCATGAAAGTATATGAGTATTAATCATGTAAGTACTCACAATCATGTAAGTATATGAGTATTAATCATGTAAGTACTCACACTATGGAGTGGTTCCAGAACACACAGATGGGTTTAGAGCGTTCCTCAGTGGTCACCAGGCGGAACTGCACCGTGATTGGTTTATCCAGCATGTGCTGCAGTAACTCCTCGTTATCATGAACCGTTATACTGACCACAGGAGTGTTGATGACCGGGACGCTTGGGAACCCTGAACACATACACACATTAGATCCAGTGAATCAGCGAGTGTCTCAGTCGTTCATCTGCTCCGCTCTCACCTCAGGCTCCTCTTGTCCGTGTCGTATCTCTCCGGCAGCAGTGCCGCCAGGCTGTGGAAGATGATCACGCTGGCGATGGCGTCCTGCTCGCGCTCGTCCGGGTGCCGTCTCTTCCGACTGGCCGTGTGGTTTCTGCCGGACTCTGGGATTGGCTCGCTGTGGTGCCGGTGACCTTTGCCCTCGGGGGCAGGGATGAAGACGGAGTCGGGAAGAGTGACGGCCGTCTCCAGGTCGAGTGGGCGTGGCCCGCGCAGAGACTGATACCGCGGCAGTTTGGCTCCGGCGAAATTCATCTTCTCCAAGCGATCGATGGAGATGACTGGAATTACACACCAGGAGTCCTTATACAATACCAGAACACTAAAACTATATCACTACCTTTGACAGATTTCAGTGAAATGTCATGATAAATCATATGTGACTTCAGCGAGCTAAGAGTCAGAGGGCGTGGCCTGTGGTTCTTTAGCCAATCAGTGGCCTGTAATTCTTTAGCCAATCAGAAACACTCGTCTTGTACACCTAGGTTTGCTGACAGGGAGTGTGTGTGCATGCGTGTTCTGACCGATGTTGGGCGTGACGATGGTGAAGGGGCTCAGGTAGGTCTTCCTCATGTTCTGGGCGAGCGTGTTGGTGTACTCCTCGAACTGTCGCAGCAGTGTGGCTGTGCCGCCCTCCGTCTTCTGGATGAGCTCCCAGTGGCCGCGCGTGTCCGCCGACAGGATGGCACTGCCCACCTGCATCAGGTGCTGCGTCAGCGGCCAATCAGAGACAGAGAACAGTCATGGTGAAGATACTGCCGTCCAACAGCTGTCAGGCTACTATGTTTTAAAAAAAAGTCTTACTCGAGAGAAATGGTGTGTTAGCACTAAAGCGTACCTCGTTGAACAGCACGTCCTGTGTAGCGCTGAGGTTGAAGCCCTGCTGGTTGCTCTCGTGCTGCAGGATGGAGCGTGTCAGGTGATACGCCACCTTCACGTCGCTGCCGTAGAACTCTATAGCGTTCTTCGTGGCGTTACGCAGTAGCGCCGCCGTCTGCTGAACGTTAGCGGAGTCCATCAGAGACGCATTACGTGCCAAACGCTCCGACTGCGGACATGAACACACATGTGAGGACGTGCGGAGGACGCAGGAACGGTTGGTGTGTGGCGTGAGATTCTTACCAGCGTCTTGAGTTTACTGAAGCTCACGGACGTGCAGTTGAAGAGGTTCGGCGACAGCCAGCCCTTATGCTCGTCACAGTGGCGGATCGCAGTTCCTGCGCGCAATCAAAAACACTTCAATTAAAAAATAATTGTACTTAGCTTACAGGTTTATTGATTCTTTTATAGATTTTCAAGTGCAGTTTAGGTTTTTATATGATTTTTCTAAACTGTAACTCAAAAGTCTTGGCAGATTTACTTAATTTGGTGCTGTTTGGTCATTTTTGACCAAAAATGTTACATTTAGTTTTTTTAGATTTTTTTTGCTTCATTGGAATGGTCCGAAACTTGGTAAAGGTTTTGGTACTTGCTATATGAACACAAAAACATCATGGACATGATTCAAAAAGCTTAAATGGTTCTGATAATACAGTCACACTTGTGCTCCTTGTTGTTAAAAATGGTGCTTTGGAAATGAATGGGAAGTGAATTTCATCTAGTGGAAGCGTTTGGTACTGCGCCCAAACAAAATCTTACTGAAAGCTCATTTTTTTGAGATATCAACCTCAAATTTGGAACACAACTTGTTTACATTTATGGCTTTCATTTTCTCACAGTTTTAGAGTATAATGTGTTTTGGAAAATATATATTTCATATTAAACTTACAATTCTATAAGTTTAAGTATACTTTTTAAAAATTTCAGCAATAATCTGTTAAATGTCATCTTTAAAAAGAGACCAAACTTCAGTCTGTTGCTCCAAGGCTCAAGATTTAAGAAAGTTTAAGATGGATATTTCAATTTCAGGTCTATGATCAAAAAGTGAATAAATGGATTATACTGTAACTACTGCATAAATATAATTTAGTAACACCCTAAAAATACAAAATCACATGACAAAATTTTCACATAAACAGTTTGGTGTAATTGCGGCATCTAAGTTAGCAATAAAACGTAAAAATTAGGTTAAATTAACGCCGCGTATGTTAAATGCTGTTTCATTCCTACCGATGGATCCTTTCGGACACGAGACGGCGGCCGGTAAACCAAACTTGGTCCTCGGCCACCAGATTCCTGCTTCGATGGCCTGAGGACAGCTGTCGTAGATCACTGGAACACACAAACACGTGTCACTGGAGGAATTCTGGGAAGGGACACGACAGTGTAATGAGCGTAAGAGTCTGACCTTCACAGCCGCTGGACGAGACCTCGGCGAATGGGTTATCGCAGCGGTCACACTGGCGACCTATGACCCCTGGCTTACACTGACACTGACCGCTGTCCCGGTCACACGCACGGGAGAACGAGCCCACGGCGTAACAGTCGCACAGCAGACACGCGTCGCTGGACGCAGGCCGGAAGTGATTGTCCTGAGGAGAGAAACGACACGTTACGTCATCACCACTGCATTCTGGAACGATGTGTGACGGTAATGACGTGTTTTCCAGTTTTGTAAGGAAAGAAAACGTCTTTAATGGATGAATCACTTTAATGTATTTAATTGACAAATGATCATTTCAATTTCAGACAGCTACCTTGCAGCGACACGCTCCGCTGGTCTTGTTACAGTCGGCGTCGAATCCTTTAGCCGTGTCACAGTTACACGGACCACATGACTTATCGCCCCACCATCCGCGGGGACACGGCAGGTCCGTCCTGACACACACACACACACACACACACACACACATTAGTACACACATCATCACAGCATTGAGTGCGTCAGGAAACATTTCGTACTTTTTCTCGCAGTACTGGCCGAAGTAGCTGCTGGGACAGTTGCACGTGTATCCGTGGGCGGAGCTTGACTTCCTGCTGCATGCTGATTGGTGCTCGCAGGGGTTCAGCGCACAGGCGTCGGTGCAGTTGTTGCCATAGTAACCTGTTCAGAAATAATAACAAGATATATGTGTGCATATATGATATATTTAGTGAAAGTGAGAAATATGCAAATGAAAATATGACTGACCGGTGTGGCAGCGGCACGAGTGCGTGTCCCAGTCGTCGCTGCAGTCGCTGTGCGCGGGACACGGGTTCGATCCGCAGGGGTTCGGCAGACTGCAGCCCGACTCAACGTTCACGACATGCGCCTGAGGCATGCTGGGAAACACAGCAGCGGAGGTGGATTCGCCCAGACGCAAGCCCTGCGGAGGATCTCACAGTGAGTGTGTGTGGGATGTGATGATCACAGGTGTGTGTTTGTGACAATCACCTGAACACATCCTCTGAACCCACTGATGACTTTATTCCTGCCGTCTGCGACGCCGCCGACACTCAGAGTCCTTCAGTTTAACGCCTTTTAACTTTGAGTCTAGATCCATAGACGTCTACAAAACACACACACACACACACACACACACAGACGTGTCATGTGGTATATTGTAAAGTGACGTTCTTCATCTGTAAATGTGACGTGTCTCACCGTGTACAGGCCGTGGTCGAGGCTCAGCGCCGCCGTTATGGCGCCCAACGCGGGGCCGCGAAGCTCCAGCAACACGTGATGCCACTGGCCGTCGCTCACCGTGACATCATCAACACGAGACACGGCGGAGTCCTCGCCGCGCTGGACGGACGTCACCACACACCCTCCCTCAGCTGACAGACACACACATGACCGTTAGTAAGGCTGATGACATCATCCTGCACTACATCACCCTGTTTGTCCAATCAAACGCTCTCTAGAACGAGAATGCCCCACCCCAATGTCACCTGATACTGACTCGCAAGAGCAAGCACAAATCTCTTCTTTTTTATTTAATTTATAAAATGTATATATCTCACTCTAAATACATTTACACAAAAACAAATAAAAATGTGTTTGTGGTGTTTTTAGAATCTAATAACAACAAAAACTGCCTGATAATGCTTAAGTTCATCATGAATAAGGTGTCAGTGGTGTGTTATATCTCACACGGCCAGCAGGTGGAGCTGACGACACATTCAAAATCAGTGTAGAGTTAGTGCATCTGCTGCTGAAGCTGTTCAACTCTGTGTGTGTGTGTGTGTGAGAGAGAGAGAGAGTGTGTGTGTGTGTGTGTGTGTGTGTTGAGAGGTGATGTGTGTGTGTGTGTGTGTACCTGTATGGTGAGGTTGTGATGTTGTCCTGAACTGATGTGTAGCAGTGTTGCTGTCAGCTGTCGTGTGCGAAACATGAACTCCAGGTGCCAAGGAACCGTTACCACGACAGCCAGATTACTCCACGACAACAGACTGTTACCTTGGAAACGCAGCGGGTTCGGCATCACTGCACAGACAGACATGCGTCATTACTGACTGATTCATCACTAAATGCCTGTTCACATCAAAAACAATAACTATAAAGATAACTGTAACGATAACTATATTAGCATCCACACCAGTGGACGATAACTATAACGATAACTATATTAGCGTCCACACCAGTGGATGATAACTGTAACAATAACTATATTAGCATCCACACCAGCGGACGATAACTGTACCATAATCAATATTAACATCCACATCAGTGGACAATAACTGTAACGATAACTATATTTGCATCCACACCAGTGGACGATAACTATAACAATAACAATATTAGCATCCACACCAGCGGACGATAACTGTATATATATAATCCACCAGTGACGATAACGTACGATAACTATATTAGCATCCACACCAACTATATTACGCGGACGATAACTGTAACAATAACTATATAGCATCCACACACAGGACGATACTGTAACGATAACTATATTAGCGTCCACACCAGCGACGATACTGTAACGATAACTATATTAGCGTTTACACCCGGACGATAACTGTAACAATAACTATATTAGCATCCACACCAGCGGACGATAACTGTAACGATATCAATAACAACACATAACTGTAACGATACTATATAACATAACTATATTAGCGTACACCAGGATAACATATTAACATCCACACAGCACGTGATTACGTAACTATACTAACGACGTTTACCAGCGATAACTATAACACTATTAGCGGACGATAACTGTAACAATAACTATATTAACATCCACACCAGCGGACGATAACTGTAATGTAACATCCACACCAGCGGACGAACTAACGATAACTATATTAGCGTTTATCAGTGAATATAACGATAACTATAACTAACGATAACTATATTAGCGTTTACACCAACGGACGATAACTGTAACAATAACTATATTACATCCCCACCAGCGGACGATAACGTATGATATATATTAACATCCACACCAGCGGACGATAACTGTAACGATAACTATATTAACATCCACGCCAGCGGATGATAACTGTAACGATAACTATATTAGCGTTTACATCAGTGAACGATAACTATAACGATAACATACGATAACTATAACTTATATAGCGTTTACCACAACGACGATAACTGTAACAATAACTATATTAACATCACACCAGCGGACGATAACTGTAAAATATCTATATTAACATCCACACCAGCGACGATAACTGTAACGATAACTATATTAGCATCCACGCCAGCGGACGCGTAACGATAACTATATTTACGATAACTATATTCGCGGACGATAACTGTAACATACAGTGACGATAACTATAACGATAACTATATTAGTGTTCACACCAGCGGACGATAACTTTAACATAACTATATTACCATCCACCAGCGGACGATAACTGTAACGAACTATATTACATCCATTGCCACGGACGATAACTGTAACGATAACTATATTAACATCCACGCCTGCGACGATAACTTAACAATAACTATATTAGCTCCACACCAACGATAACTGTAACGACTATATTAGCATATACTGTAACGATCCACACCAGCGGACGATAACTGTAACGATAACTATATTAACATCCCGCAGCGGACGATAACGTAACATAACTAATTAACATCCACCAGCGGACGATAACTGTAACGATAACTATATTAAAGCGGTGATAAACAATAACATTAACATAAACGAACGCGATAATATATTAGCGTTACACCAGCGGACAATAACGGCGCGCGTAACTGTACGATAACTATATTAGCGTCAACATCAGCGGACGATAACTGTAATGATAACTAAACAATAACAATATTGCGTCTACACCAGCGACGTACACATAACTATGTTTAACACCACACCCTGGACAATAACTGTAACATAACTATATTAACATCCACGCACCAGCGGACGACGAGAAACACACTGCCAGTTTGTGCCATTAAAACGATAACTATATTGTGGATACGTCGTTAACTTTTTACATCGGACGTATAACAGTACGACCTATGATAACCTATCACAATACATATCCCAGTGCGTCTACCCCCAGCGGACCCACACTGTAACAATAACTTAGATAACTCCACGCCAGCGACGATTAACTCATACAATAACCATATTTTGTGCTCAGACGATAACTGTTACAATTACCTATTATTCAGTATTGACGAACGCTATTGTTCAGTTTGTTTTAAAGCGCACACGCAGTTTGGCCATTTCTGTGGATTCTGTTATTCTTTTACATTTAGAATGATTTACTATCTTTATCGTTACAGTATAACAGTCGACGCTCATCTCCGCTCACCTTTCTCGCAGTTGCGTCCTCCAAAGCCCAGTGCGCAGTCGCATCGGAACGAACCCCACAGATTCACGCAGCTGCCGCCGTTCAGACATGGGTTGTTGCTGCAGAAGTGACGCTTTGCTGAGCATCCTGGGAAAACAGCCACATTGTACGCACATTATGGCAACTCTCCATCACGGTAATTGCGATAAAACATCAATAGCGCCTCACCGGCTAGCGTTCCGTTATTCGCGATGAATCCCGCCATGTCGATGTGTTTCTCGTCGATGCGCAGGTCCTTCATGCAGCCGATGAACTGCCGGCTCCGGACGGGAAACTCTTCCGGGAGTTTGGGAACGCCACCCAGCAGCAGCGGACCCGTCAGATCCAGAGACCTGCGCAGTGAACACTGAAGTAAGAATTCGCAAAAGATTATCGTTCATCCCGTGACATCACAAACACACTCTTACTTCTTGGATCCTGATTGGCTGCCCTGGGCGGAGCACGAGTAGTTTCCGATCACGTGACCGAAGCGCAGCGACACAGACGTGTCGCAGTTGTCCACTGTTACCACGACGACCTTCTGATCGGAGGGACCCTGAGGAAGACCGGCCCGGTTCAGGACGGGCTGAGAGAGACGGGAAGATCAGAGAGCAGCAGCATCAAACACAACCGTCCAGACGCCAGAGCATTTCAGATAAAAATACACCACAGACGGACAGACGTGTGATGAGCTTCATCTTCATCTGTGATGTATTTTTATCTGTCCAGCATCTAGTAATTTAGGAAATATAATTATAATATATACAAAAAATAATTATAATTATTGTGTATATTAAAATAATTCATATTTATAAATAATATGAATATGATTGTCTATCTGTCCAGAGTCTCGTAGAGTTCAAACCGTCATCTGTTCCACTCGAACGAACGGAACCTCAATTAATGAATGATCTCATCACTGAGAGGTCACGACCCCTTTCAGACTGACCCCTCTGGGCAGGTCACACTCACACAGACACACACTCACACACACACACACACACACACACACACAGAATCCTCAGATTGATTCCAGTATTTCTGTTATTTCTTCTGTAAAAATGATCATTGTGCTCATTAGCCGACTCTTTATGACTGTGACACATGAGATTTGAATTCTTATAAAAGCAAAATGTAGGTTGAATTCAATAGTTTTATTCTATAAAATGTGATGATGGTGATGATGAATCACATTCACTGACATCAAAAACAAGCATTTACGAATGAAAGAAAACGCCTCTACTGACCTCTGACCCCATTATTTGTGTGTGTGTGGTGTGTGGTGTGTGTGTGTGTGTGTTTGTGATGTCTTAAGGAGTTGACACAATGCATGAGGTCACACACACCACACACACACACACAGAATCTGTCCTATATTTCATACACGCAACCCAGAGGCAAACAGATCAGGCAGATCAGTCTCTCATGCTCCTCATGATGTCACATCCTGTCTCTCTCACCTTGTTGTAGTAGCGCACGTGTGCCGTGTGCCAGCGGCCATCACTGACTCCACCCGCGATGAAGGGAGACACCGTCGTCTTCGTCTCGCCTACAGGGGAAAAGATCGCGATTGTTACATCATACGACATTCATATGCAGATTCTTAATCAACTTCAGGGCTGATTAAACTGACACACATTAAAGATTGTAGATGAATGGATGAATGTATGCTCTGTGGAATAACTGATGACCAATAAAATATAAGCTTCTGGGTCAAGAACCAAATCCCTGTTACAAATATGGTAGAACCATCACTTCTACCACTAAAGACGCTTTATAAATAATCTTCCTGATCAGTTTCATCACCTTAGCATACCAGACAGCTTAGAAGACCTCGATGTTGCAACAGAAACTATTGCCTCTCTCTTTTCCAGCACATTAGACTCAGTTGCTCCTTTGCGTTAAAAAAGATTTTAAAAATTAATCCAACGCGTGGTACAATGAGCACACTCGGGCCCTTAAGAGAGCAGCCAGAAAAATGGAGCGCAGCTGGAAGAAAACAAACTAGAAGTTTTTTCGCATTTAATGGAAAGATACTGCATATTGAAAGGTCCTAAAAACTGCTAGATCTGCTTATTTCTCAAATCTTTTAGAAGAAAATAAACACAACCCTAGGTATTTATTTGATACCAGTGGCTAAAAAATAAGAGAATAAACTTCAACTTCTGATGTTTCCAAAGACACAGCAGTAAGACTTTATGAACTTCTTTACTTGCAAGATGATATATTAGAGAGAAATTATAACCATGCAACCGTCTACTACGTATTGTGTCAGACAGTGCATTGTAGTGTCCCTGAAAAAATTAATTTCATTTACTGCTTTAGGAGAGGAAGAATGTCTAAACTTGTTAAATCATCAAATCAACACATGTATGTTAGACCCTAACCGACTAAGCTATTGAAGAGAGCTTGCTAATCCATTGTTAATTGCTTTTAGGCGACCAAAAACTTAAGCTGGCGATTAAAATTTAAAAAAACACAACTTGATCCTAAAGAATTAGTAATTACAGGCCGATCTCAAATCTTACTTTTCTGTCAAAATACTAAAAGGCAGTTTCATCTCAACTATGTTCCTTTTTAGAAAGAAATAATATCTGTGATGATTCCAGTCAGGATTTAGACCGTACCATAGTACTGAGACGCTCTCATTAGAGTTACTAATGATTTGCTCTTATCATCAGATTGTGGTTGTATCTCTCTATTAGTGTTACTGGATCTTAGTGCTGCATTTGACACTATTGATCACATATCTTCTAAACAACTCGAAAATTATGTTGGCATTAGTGGAATTGCATTGGCATGGTTTCAATCATACTTATCTGACCGTTATCAGTTTGTAGTAGTAAACGCTGAGATGTTATATCAATCACAAGTTAAATATGGAGTACCGCAAGGCTCAGTACTAGGACCGCTGCTTTTCACTCTGTACATGCTACCCTTGGGAGATATCATTAGGAAGCTGGCGTTAGTTTTCATTGTTACGCTGATGATACTCAGCTCTATATTTCTTCACGCCCTGACGAAACTTACCAATTCGCTAAATTAACAGAATGCATAGCTGATATAAAAACTGGATGACCAGTAATTTCCTACTACTAAATTCAGAAAAAACAGAGATTCTAATTTTGGACCGAAAACTCTTCACGTAATAATCTAGAATATTGTCTAACACTTGATGGCTGCTCTGTTAAGTCTTCGTCGTCAGTTAGGAACCTGGGTGTGCTCTTTATACCAATCTTTCATTTGAAGGCCATGTTACTAGCATCTGTAAAACCGCATTCTTCCATCTGAAAAATATATCTAAACTACGACATATGCTCTCAATGAAGAATGCAGAACAGTTAGTTCATGCGTTCATGACCTCAAGGCTAGATTACTGTAATGCTCTACTGGGTGGTTGTTCTGCTCGAGTTCTACTAGAAATAGGAAGTATGACCATATTAGCCCAGTTCTGTCAACACTGCATTGGCTTCCTATTAAACATCATATAGATTTCAAAATCTTACTTACAAAGCACTAAATGGTTTAGAAAGTTAATGCAGTTTATATCGTAATTCTGAGAAAAAAGTCAGAATTCCGAGATAAAAAGTTGCAATAACCTTTTTTGTTTATTCCATTTACCTGCGGAGAACGTAAGCTGGATCTGTTCCGTTACGATCTCCAGAGCGATGAAGTCGTGTTTCTCGTTGAAGCGTCCGTTATACAGCAGCAGACCGTTGGGCTCTCGAGTCGCAAATCTGGAGAACAGAAACATGACGGTTACAGAGGATTACCAAATCAGCCTTTTAATGATGTGTGTGTGTGTGTGTGTGTGTGTGTGTGTGTGTGTGGATACATCTTTAAGTCCATCATTCCCATCCAGTCAAATCATGTCAGCACAGATTAAACTCAGTGTTTCTGCTGTAGGAACATCAGTAGATTAAACACACACACACACACACACCACATTCACTAAAGGAATATGCGTGCAGAACTGCTACAGTGAGTGGTTGCTAGGGCGTTGCTATGCGGTTGCTAAGGTGTTCTGAGTGGTTGCTATGTGGTTTCTTGAGTGTTCTAAGTGGTTGCTAGTCTGTGATCTTCTGGTGTCACGATCAGCACTAGTTCCAGTGATGACGGAGTTATTAAACACATTAATAAACAGTGAAGAGCAGTCAGTCCTTCAGTGTGTTGCCGCGGTGACTGCAGCAGATCATCACAGGTATCCGCCTCACATTTATAAAGTTAAAGTAGGTCAGCGAGCAGCGGCAGGGAACATGAGCGAAAATAGACAGAATCAAACAAACACAACCCTGACATTGTTATTATTAAACTGCAGATAAAACCTGAAAACCCAGAGCAGAAGAAACAGCGAGAGACGCTCGTCATCTGCTAGACAAACAATGTAAATGTAATGAGAGAAAAACTAAACAATATTAATAGATTACTATTTTCAATGCTTATCCATCTTTTGTGGAATAATCCTATTTAATTTCATATTTAATTTTTGCACCCACAATTAGTAGCATTATTATAATAAATATATATGTGCATTTGAGATCTGCGAGACAGAGCGAGTGTATCTGATGGTTTAGCCGTGGGGTTTAGTGCTGTTGACCTGGTTACTGAGGAGAATAATCGCATCTCCAGAGACACACACACCCTTCATTTCTCCTTCAGCATCACCCCAAATCCTGCTTCATCTCACACACTGTTACTGAGCTCATTCAGACATGCCGTTTGTTCCCAATGAGTCCACAGAACAACTGTAACGATATCGCTGGAATCTCTCAGAGCGATGAATGATAAAAACACTGACAGCCAATCAGAATTCATCCTGCATCGAGCATTTAAAGTGACAGATGACAAACTGCAGCGCTTAAAATGGGTCATTCTGCAGAACTGGTTCAAAGTCAGAGTTCGAAACGTCTTGAAAAAAATGTGTCTTTTTCCACAAATTTTGATGTATACAAATTGTATAATATCCAAGATTCACATTTCTAGTAATTGTACTGTTAATTCTCATATTGTATTTTCAGAAATTCTGAATATTTTCACTACCGAACACATAATGAATATTTAATAGAAAGTTAACATTGACCTATTAAGATTTTGTTTACATTTACCTTGAATATATTTTGCTATTTTTTTAACAGAAAGTTTCACAGGTAATCAATAACAATTACAATTTTAACAATATTTCAGTGTAATTTATGAGATTTTTTTGTATTTTGAATCCAATCTTTCTTTGTAAAAGTCATAAAGTTTATCAACTGATTTCAAAGTGAAGGATCATTAGTTTGAATAAACATTGAACCAAACACTATAATAACATCTCAGTTTGATCATTCAATATACTTTATTTTTGACAAAAACATCCCCATTTCGGTCGTGACGTAATGGTGTTGGTGTGACCACATCAATGACAAATTTAACTTACATCTAAAACATTAAAATACTAAGACACTACCGAAACAGTGATGTCACACTACGAAACAGTGATGTCACTATCGAAACCACTACCGAAACAGTTGATGTACCGAACAGTGATCACTATCGAACAGTGATGACACTACCGAACCGACACTACCGAAACAGTGATGTCACTACCGAAACAGTGATGTCACTACCGAAACAGTGATGTCACTACCGTGATGTCACTACCGATGTCACTACGAAACAGTGATGTCACTATCGAAACAGTGAACTACCGAAATGTCCTCAAACATGATCACTATCGAAACAGTGATGTCACTACCGAAAGTGAGTCACTATCTAACCGTCTAAACAGATGACTAACTACGAAACAGTGACCGAAAGAAATGAGTCCACTACCGAACAGTGATGTTCACTACCGAAACAGTGTCGAAACAGTGATGACACTACCGAAACAGTGATGTCACTATCGAAACAGTGATGACATCTATCCGAAACAGTGACACTACCGTGATGTCAAACAGTGATGTCACTCGAACTGACTACCGAAACAGTGGATGTCATCACTACCTGAAACAGTGATGTCACTCGAAACAGTGATGACACTAACCGAAACGTGATACACACGATCGAAACAGTGATGTCGAAACAGTGATGACAATAAAACGGTGTCACTACAGACAGTGACACCTACCGAAACAGTGATGACACTACCGAAACAGTGATGTCACTACCGAAACAGTGATGTCACTATCGAAACAGTGATGACACTACCGAAACAAGTCACACTATCGATGTCACTACCAAACAGTGATGTCACTTACCGAAACAGTCGAATGTCACTATCGAACAGTGTCAATACAAACTATGCGAAACGTGATGTCCTACGAAACAGTGATGGCGAAACGTGTGCGAAACAGTGATGTCACTACCGAAACAGTGATGTCACTACCGAAACAGTGACACTATCACTACTATCGATACACAGTGATGTCACTACACTGATACACTACCGAACAGTGATGACACTACAACATCTGAACCGAAACAGTGATGATCACTAACAGTGGAGAAACAGTGAATGACACTACCGAACTAACCTATCGAAACAGTACGAAAAGTGATGACCACTACTACCGAAACAGTGATGGTCGAAAGTGATGCACTACGAATGACAGTGATGTCATCGAAACAGTGATGACCGAAACAGTGATGACACTCGAACTTTTTTGATGACACTACCGAAACATGATACCGAACATGGACCGAACTGACACTACCGAAACAGTGATGACACTCACTGATGTCCCTACCGAAACAGTGATGACCTACACACCGATGTGATGACACTACGAAACAGTGATGTGACTCGAACACAGTACCGAACAGTGACACTACCGAAACAGTGATGACACTACCGAAACGAAACAGTGACACAAACAGTGTAGTGACCATTTCAGTGACGAAAAGATGATGACGTTGCACTGAACAGTTGTACACCGAAAAACTACATTCAGGTTACCCGAAAATTTTAATTCGAAAAGGTGTTTGTTAGTGACGTTCTTAAGTTCCTCACAGATTTTCAGGCTTTGAACACATTTAACTCAAATGATAATCTGCTGTGAAAGAGAGGCTGTGAGAGGAGGAACACAGGGATATTCCTGATCAGAAATGTATCTTCACTTCACTTCACTTTTTTTTTTAAAAAAATCAAAAATATAATTTCACAAGTTGAAATGTAGGGGTCAGGGTTCAGGACAGACACCTGTCAACTGAAAGTAAATGATGATTTTATATATATTAATCTTACTGATATTTTAAATATTATTGCAGGATTCAATAGAAGGATCTTAGTAAACATCTAAAATTCAAATGCTTTTTAATGTGTTTTTTGTGGGGGACAGCAGTTTGCACCAATTCTGAGGAATGGTCCATAATAACGATATCGTGCATTAGTGTGGACGCTAAAATGATCGTTATCTTTATAGTTATCTCTCTTGGTGTAAACAGGCTTTTAATGTTTCGACTGATGCCAGCATGTTCATTTTGGACATTTCTGGAGAGTTTTGAGTCCTGGAAACTCACAATATGACCCTTTGAACCTTCAGAAAACACCCGAGATTCGCCCCTCAGCGCCAAGCAACCCATGTAAAAAGCCCTCATCAGTCCTGGACGTCTCGGAGCAAAACACACAGTCTATACAGTCACTAAACAGCCGACTGACAGAGCATTCATCAGCAAACAAGAGTGAGAGAAAGAGAGAAAGAAAAGAGCAAAGCGGAGCATCCGGACAGCGCATCTGTTTTCCCACTGGAGACTGACAGATCAACACGACCTGGGGGCCGGCGCTGACGCTCCGGGATGAACAATATTTGCCACAAATAGTGCTGAATAAGGTTTATATAACGCTCCCAGCAAACATCCAGAAGAACGAGCTTCATTAACCACTGACTAATGAACAAACACGCTGACGGCTTCATCGGTGAATACTCACGACAGCGAGAGCGTGAAGTGGAAGCGCTGCCGGAGGCCCTTGAAGGTGACGAAGGTCTGCGGCGGGAAGTTCCTGGAGCTCATGAGGCAGAAGGGCTTCTCGAAGCCTCCGGACGGACACTCGCACCTGAAGCCGCCCACCAGCAGGTTGAGACACGTCCCGCCGTTCTTACACACGCCGTCGGCGCAGCGGCCGGAGCGTGACGAGATCTCGCACCGCTCACCTGACAGACAGACGGAAAGAGTTTAGTCCAGCCTCTGAACACAATAACACATTTTATTGCTCATGTGGGTCTCAGTTACGCTTCCCTGAAGAGTCGTCTCAGATGTTTCTCCTGAATCAGACCCAATGGTAGAATGTCTAAAGATTATTCGGTGAGAAAAGTTTGAGTTCAGATTGAGATCTCCGACTTTTGATGGAGACTTGAGCAGTTTGAGACACCGTTGAGATCTCTTCTCAAACTGGGAGACACACGAGAGTAGGAGAAACATCTGAGAAATCTCATTTTCATCTCCAGGACAAACAATCGAGACATTAAAGAGATCAGTCTTATAATGAAAGTAATTTAACACATACAATAAATCAAACATATGCATCTTTTTCTCAAGAGAAACTTCAGCAAATGTCTCAATTCGATCTCCTGTTTTTCTCTTTATCTGCATTAGTCTTTTTCTCAGGAGAAACATCAAGATACTTCAGCAAAATTCTCAATTTAATCACATTACCTTTGAGGAGAAACAACTGAGACCCTAAAGAGATTTCACTTGTGATTTTCTTTCTTAAGGATGGAGGTAAAAATGCAGAAACGTAGAGGAAGACGAATGTGTGTGTGTGTGTGTGTGTGTCGTTGTGAAAAACAAAGCTGACACTGTTCGACACACAAAAGACGATTCGTCACACTCATCATAACGGAAACATTTGTGTGTGTGCCAGTCGCACCATCTTCCTGTTCACACACACACACACTTTTCCTCAGTTTGTGATGAAATATTGATGCGGTGTGTGTCGGATTCACTCGTTCGCTCTCAGAAGGTCTTTGATGGGAAACGAGGTCAGAGCTTTAAATACGGTCTCCACATCAAAGAGCTCATCCATATTCATCCGCACACTCGACATGATCCTCGGAGAAGTTCTGTGTGAACCTGACGCACACGAACCGAGCCTCAGTCACGGTCAGCTCAGGGTCAGCGTCGTTAAACCCTCGTTTACATCCATTAACAAGTGACTAATGACCTGACGCGCTTTCCTCAGTTACGAGCTGATGATGAGAAACCAGCATCTGTCAAACAAAGAAGTACTTAAAAAGTTGTTAACTACACTATGAGTTACTAAGAAAAGATAGATATTTTAAGTTATCTTTATATATTATATATATATTATAAATAATGTTTAGAATTACATAATCATATTTCTACTCCAATTCGTTTTTTTGAAATATAAACATTTAAATCGCGGCTGATTTATTCAAACATGCATTAAATATTGAAGAACATTAAAGATTATAATGAAAATGTAACGGTGCATAGCTATATTTATCTTTCTAGAGTTCACTTTTCTAGCTGACTAATGAGTTTATGGTCACTGAATATGTTTTTCTGAGGTAAATGTGACGTCACATGACATTGTTTACAAGCTGTTTTATTGATGTCTTTCCGAGGTTAAACACTGATTGAGCGATTACACGAGACATGATACGGATTTCAGTAAGTTGTACTGTATATTTTAACATACCTTCAGATGTTCATGTTTATTTCACTGTAACTGGTATTAAAGCGGAGGAGAGGATGATCACATGCTTCTCTTAACTGAGGCGCTAAAGCGATCCGTCACGCCACATTAACAGCGCCAAAACGGTATTTATTTTTTGAATCTCATAATAAGATGGACGTCATTTGAAATCTGAGACTTTGCTTCATATCAAAAGTCACAAAGATTACTGTGATTTATTGGATGGGAGGCGCTACATATTCTGCTCAATCATCAACTGAAAACAGACTAGACTAATCGATTCTTGGGATTTAAGAATCGAGATTGGTTCGTAAAAATGAGAATCCATTAAAATCAAGAAATCTATATTTTTACCCAGCCCTACTAAATAAACTAGTAATCATTTAATGTAACTGAATTAAACGGCAGTATTTAAAGTCAAAATTAATAACATCACTGATGAATCGTTCACATTGTGTTGATTCTGATTCATCTTGAATAAATGTTTTAAAAAGTCATATTGGGTTCATTTTGAGCAATGAATCATTTTATCATTGATACAAAATGTTAGAATATGCGTGATTAATAAAAGTAGAAATCATTTCATATAACTGAATTAAAGTCAAATGAATAAGCGTTCACTTTGTAAGTACAAAAAAACAAACGTGAATCATTTAACGTACAAAAAAACTTAAAAAACTGGGCTTGATCCACCAAAATGAAGTTATTGAATGTTTGGAATCACTTAGAGACGTTCTATGAATATGTGTGATTAAAAGCAGAAATCATTTCATATAACTGAATTAATCAGCTGTATTTAAAGCCTAAATAAAGCGAATCGTTCACAGTAAGAGTGTTGAGACGTTCATTTGAGATGTAAAACGCTGAACAGAATGTAGTGGACTGATATTCAAACGAATCATTTGTAACTGTTTGTGTAAAGTGAATCATCTTGAATGATTCTGTGTGTGATTATTGTCTCAGTCACTCGTTGTGGTCATAAGGAGGAGAAGATTCATTATCACTGCTGAATCGTGATTCATGACCTGAACAAACTGCAGCTGAAGTCCATCATCACATCAGTTCAGTGTGTCTACAGAGATCACATCAATTATTAACACGGCTTTTACTCTCTCTCTCTCTCCAGCAGCAGAATAAATGATTCATCTTATCAAAATGAACAGATCTCATGAGAGATGAGATGAAATGAGTCTCTCTGCTCACAAACATGTTAAATAACACTCAGAATTAAACACACACTGAGAGGAGGAGCAGCTGGCAGGACAGCAGGAGAGAGAGATCATTCCTCCAGAACACACGCTGAAGCTCCCACACACCTGAACTCCTACACCACAGCCCACACACCGCAGCGCTCAGCAGATCTTATGTAACCAGAACATGTGGGCATATCATGTTAAAAGAGCTGTACAACACTTCATCCACAATACCACATTCAGAGAGTCATGACTTCCTGTGAACTGCATTCACAAGACGATCCTCGGAGGACAAACATGTTCTTTCACGGCAGCACGGCACGCATTAGAAGCTCATCTGATCTCTTTAATTACATCTCTGACAGGACAAACCTCTGACTGAAGAGTCTTTCAGAGCACATCACAGTCCTCATCATCTCATTTACATTTAAATGTGTTACACTTTTACCCAAAGTGACTCACAAACAAGGAACATCACCAATTATTCATCATACGAGCTAACGATATTTGCGGTGTTCATCTCTCACCTCATTTCATCTCTTCTTTACCTAAAAACATCTTCCCTCTGGATCATATCACTTCAACATTCATCTCTGATCATCTCATCTCATCATTCATCTGATCTCACCTATGATCGTCACTGTAAAGTCTGAATGCGTGACTGTAATATAAAGGCATTTCTCTTCATAAGGTCTGAGCGCTGGAGCAATCAAAGCACACCTGCAGGGGCTTCTCATGCATTATGACCTCTACACACGCAACCAAAAATACCTCATAAAGGTCAACTTTTCATTGTGCTCCTATGAGAACAACATGAATGATTCATAAGTGTGAGTTTGTGTGTGTGTGTGTGTGCAGAGGCTCCGCCCCGTCTCACCGGTGTAGTCATGGAGACACTCGCAGGTGAAGCCGCCCTCGTGGCTGCGGCAGACGGTGAG